>PVLD010003781.1:0-136339 GCA_004027595.1 Dinomys branickii | reverse complement strand
GCCGTCCGTGCTCTCAGGGCGTCAGGACCCGGTAAATCTTTCTCTCCGCTCCCGGCGCTTGGGGCCCTCCACGCGGCCCGCCCGACACGCGCGAAACGTGGGATTGCCGGGCGTTTCCGCCCCTAGCAAGCCGATCTCTGTCGGTATTCGCCGGGGGGCTGCACCGGCTCAGGAGGCGGGAGGGACGGAGCCGGCTGCGCTCCCACGGCGCTTGGACCGAGCCAAGGTTCTTCCCCGCGCGGATCGTCCCTGGCTCCCAGTGTCTGGGGCTTTCCCATGTCTCGCCCCGGCAGCCTGGTCCGCCCTACCACATCTCCCCCGGCATCTCAGAGAAATACGCCCAGTTTAAACTTCCCAGCCGAGGTCCCGGCATTCACGCTCGCCAAGTCTGTCTCGAGCTGGTGGTGTTTATTAAGGAGGTTCGCTCCCTTGCTGCTCACCTGGTCGCCATCTTCCCAACCATCTGGATCAGTTTTAAAATAGTCTTTCTCCACTATTAGTTGTGTTATTTTTTCTTTAGTGTTTGCTCAAACATTTTCACATGCGCCAGTTGAATTTATCACAGTCTTTGTTCAGCTGGTACTGTATCACAACATACAAGAATCTTTATGAAAGTATGTTTCTCAATTCGCTTTTGTGCTGTTTTCTTATACATACATTTAGACCCACTCTTCTACCTATATCAGACTCACAATATGCTGTTATTTTTATTTAGTTCCCTTTTAAAGGGAAGTAAGAGGTAATAAAACATTTAAGAGAAAATACTGTAATTTACCTAACTAACAATTTGACATTTCCAGTGCTCCTCACCTCTTTGTATAGGTTTCTATCTGGTATCATTTTTCTTTAGCCTGCAGAACTCTGTCATTATCTTCTTTGGGGGCCTGCTAGAAAAGCATTTTCTCAACTTTTGTTTGAAAAAATTCTTTTAAATTTTTGCGTGGTATTTCACTGGTTATAGAATCTGGGTTGACTTTTTGTCTTACTACTTTAAAGATATTGTGATTTATTTTAGGCTTACATCATTTTTAGAATATTTCAGTCATTTTAATATTCATTGTCCTGGATATTAGACTTGGTTTTTTTTCTGTCTACTTTAACATTTATGTCTTTATTGCTGATTTTTAGAGCATTAATTACTGTCTGCTTTTCTTTGTTCATTATGTACATTGAGCTTCTTAGGTCTCTGCCTTTGTAGTTTAAATGAATTCCTGAAGAAATACTACTACTGTTCAAATATATTTTCTGTTGTTCCTCTTCTCTATCTGGGACTTCCACTGTGCTATTTTAGATTACTTGGTAGTGTCCCGTAAATCTTTGAATCGCTATTACTTGTTTCACTTTTCTCTCCCTTTCTCATTGCAGGTAGTTTTTATCACTGCATTTTCAAATTAACTACTTTTCCCCTCATGTTCTCATCTGCTCTTAGTTCCATCATGTGAAATTTTCATTTCAGGTATTGTGTATAAATATTACTTGGTTTTTCTTTATAGCTTTTTCTCATTTGTGATTTTCTTTAAATTATATTTATTATACTCATGTTAAAGTCTCTTCTTCATGTCAGTTCTCTCTAGATCTGTGTTTACTGATTTTTTTTTTTCTCTTTAACTATGGAGTTACATTCTCAGCTCTGATTGATTTTTCTTCTGGTTATAGATATCTTAACAATTTTTCATTAGATACTGGACATTCTAATTGTTATGGTGTTGTATGTCTATATTTTGCTGCCTGCCTTTAAGAGTGTTTTGTGAAAAAAATTAAGTTTCTTGTGATCAGCTCGATAATGTTCAAGGTCCGTTAACTTTATAGCATAGCCCTGATGTACTCTTCACTCTAGAGCTAGGTTAGCTCTGTGACTAAGGAGGCTTCAGGCATTTATGTGTGTGCAGAATGTTTTAAGTATTTCACAAGGTCTTTTCCCTGTGGTTGGTCAGAACCTGAATATCTCTGAGTCCTACAGATGTGCAGCTTAGTGTACTTCAACAGATTCAGGGAGATCTCTGCACATAATCCTCCTTTTAGTTCTCTACCTAAGTCCTTCTCTGATGCTGTGCCCTAAATGTGACCTGCCTTCTGGCTGAAGCTTCCCCGAGTCCATTCCCTGTCTTCTCACCTCAGTGAGACCCTCCTGCCCTGGCAGAGTGAAAAATGTCTCCAGGCTAGCCAGGATCAAGGCAAGTTCTACTTTATTTCCCTTCTCCTGAGGATTAAAATCTTATGGTGCTTTTGTAATGACGAAATTACTATATTCTACATATTTTATCCTGTTCTCTATTTGTTTCATGTGGGAAGACATCTTGGGTGATATTTACTCTAGTATGGCCAGAAGCTGTTTTTATTTACACACATAATGTCTTAGTTCACATTTTAAAATTCTTTTTTTATTTTAAAAAGAATAAAAAACTAACAAAACAACAACAATGAAGACAAAAACAAGAACAACATACAAACAGCCAAAATGATGCATGACCTCAAAACACAATGATAGGAATTACTGATGGTTGCTACACTACATACTGTTATCTTTAAGAACAATATGCCCATGCATAGTAAAGAGGTTGGTCCCTTCACTTCTCCACCTTTCATGTCACTCAAAGCAGTTACTGTGTAGCCTGGCATAGAGGCACACACCTGTAATTCCAATATTCTAGGAAGCTGAGGCATAAGGACTGCAAGTTTGAGCCCAGCATGGGTAATTTATATATAGTTTTGTATGTATGTTTGTATGCTGATATGTGTACATATATGCATACCCATATTTGAAATATACTTATATACATAAATTTACTTTTCTTTGTAAACAAATCAAATCACACAGAGTATCATTCTGCAACATACTTTCTTACTGGGTAATGTTTTAGAGATCCTGCTATTAAAATGTATATAAATCTTACTTTATTCTTTTAATATCAACCATATATTTAACGGAGTGATTTTCTACAATTCATTTAGTAACTATGCTTTCATAGTCATTAAAGTTTTCCTTTTAGGTTTTTACTTTTATAAACTGTATTTGAAAAAAAATATTCAGCAACTCTTATAATGATAAATACGCCTGTGTAATTCAAATATGTCAAATGATATACTTTTTAATAAACTACCTTCCAAATGTATCTGAAGACCATTATTTCTTATTGTATAATAAGTATGCCTATTTTCTTAAGCAATTGTTAATGATTAATGCAGTCCCTTTGGTAATTTTAATAATGCTAGAGTGAAAGGTAATTTTCTTTCAATTTGAAATTCTGTGATTGATTTAGATATTGTGCTTGTGAAATCTACATCTGTTGTCTATAATTTTAATTTTGCAACCTGCTTAGTTATATAGTTTCCCATTTTCTACTACCTTTTACCTCTAATTGATCCGTAGGATTACTTGTGTGCAGGATACTATATTAAATGTGTTGTAATCCATTTGTTCCAGTATACTTTTCAGTTTGTGAACTTTCTTTACATTGGTATTTGCCCCACAAATATTTTTATTTTTTGTTAGTTAAAATATGACTAGTGTTTTTGGTTTCTGACTGATGTGTTTAGGAGGTGTATTCATTTTAAGATTATATTTGCTCAGTTTTATTTTATTCTATTTTATACTAGTTTTTAAACTAAAATATATTCATATATTTACCTGTGTTATGTAATATATGTTTTAAATTTTTTTAGTTTTTAAAAATATTGTTGCCTGGTCAGGTGTGGTGGTGCGCGTCACTGAAGAGGCTGAGGCAGGAGGATCACCACAAGTTTGAGGCCAACATGGACTACATAGTGAGACCTAGTCTCAATAAATAAATAAACAAACAAATAAATACTTGTCTGTAGTAGATTATAGCAAAAACAGAAGTATAGATTCTTCTTACAGATTTTCAACCCACTTAGAAGTAGACTTTCCCGTTGAACCTACATTTACATATTATTACTACCCAGAGTTCTTAATTTACATTAATGTTTGCTCTTGGGGTTGGTATTGTATAGATGGGAAAGAGAGGAGAGAGAAAGAGAGAGGGAAAGAGGGAGGGGGAGGGAGAGAGTGAGATGCATCATTAATTTTGCTGCCAAAATTCTGTGTGTGCTATTTGATTCTTCTGTATGATCAAACCCTGGAAACCAGTGATATTTTTAGGGTGTCTATAACTTCGAATTTTCCAGAATATCATAGAGTTGGAATTACAGTTTGTAGCCCTTTTAGGTTGGATTCTTTCACTTAGTAATATGCAGCCAAGTTTTTCATGTCATTTTATGGCCTTGAAAGCTCACTTCTTTTTAGTGCTGCATATTATTCCATTTTCTGAATATGGTAGTTTATCTATTTGCCTACTTCAGTTGCTTCCAAGTTGGAATAATTATGAGTAAAGCTGCTCTAAGCTTGTGTGTATATATTCTACCATAAGTTTACACCTGGGTAAATACTAGGGAGCGTGATTGCTGCATTATCTATGTTTAGTTTTAGAAGAAACTATCAACTTGTCTTCCAGAGTACCTACCATTCTGCATTTCCTCCAGAAATGAATGTGAGTTTTAATTTTTCCACATTTATATGAGTATTTGCTACTATCGTTGTGAAGTCTGGCTATTCTGATTTGATATTCTGGGTTTTTCTGTCTTACTGTTGGTTTGATCTTCTTTTCCGCTGCCGTGCTGTGGAGCACCTTTTCATACGCATATGGGCCATCTGTACACCTTTGGGGAGCTGTCCCCTAAGATCTTTGGCCAACCTAATGACCATTGTTGAATTCCGATCATCTTGTTTGGTGAAATTCTATATGGTTTATAATTTCTTTTTTAAATTTCTTATTTTCTCTAATGGTTTGATTAATCTTGTGCTCTTACATTTGGTAAACTGATCAACTTCGATGAAGTTAAAAATATATAATATAACAACTATTCTTAATCCTTATCATTTTGTTCTGAAACCCTGTATCATTCTTATTGTTTTTGCTTTGTTTTGTTTTTGTCTATGTTGTTGGCATTTTGCTGTTGTTCTTTGTTTTCCAGTTCTCTTTTTAAAAAAAGATCTTTGGGCTTTTCTGTACCTGGATTATTCATATTCTCATTGTTAAATTTTAAGAATTCTTCATATATTTTGGAAAACATGTGTAATTAGATACAATTTTTGCTAAGATTTTTCTCTGATTCTGTAGCTTGTCCTTTCATTACCTTCATAATGTGTTTTATATAGAAGTTTTTAATTTTAATGAAGTCCAGTTTATGAAAGTTTATCTTTCTTTCACATTTCATACCTTTGGTGTTATGTCTAAACAGTTATCCCTAACCCAAAGGTTGTCAAGATTTTAACTTAATAGTTAAGTTCCATAAAAATATTTATTACTCTTAAAACTATAATGTCTTTTTCTTCTGAAATTTGAGATACTCATTTTTCTTTGGTTTGGTTTGATTTACTCTCAGTCTCTCTTCCTCTTAATCCCTCTCTCTCTCTCTCTCTCTCTCTCTCTTTCTCTCTCCACACACACATGTAAGTATATAATGTACTTTTAAAATTTTTGTGTAAGAATGTTAATTTTTATATCACTTCTGAATGTTTTACCCAATAAATTTGTCCACCATTCTATGTAAAAATAAATTAATTGATTCATTATTTTTATGGTACAATGACCTAAAAATAAATGATCTACAGTTTTACTTTATATTGTTTAGTAAAAAAGCAAGATTCAGAGTAATGTGCTTAGTATGCTGCTTTTAATCTCAGAATAAGCAGTGCATGTATGCATGTGTGTATGTGTACATGTGTGTGAGTATCCACATGTGGATACTTGTGAATGCACCCAAACATATTTGCTTATATTTCTAAGAAAACTATACATGACAAACTCAAAGTTAATAAAAATGACTGGCTATAGTGAGAAGGAGTTAGTACCATTAGAGGCTGTAGGGAAGGAAACAAAGCATACATACCTATAAAAATGATGCCAAACCTATTCAGTATAAATACTGTAATACCAAAATTAGCCCTTCTCTTTATCAGAGAACTGGAGGAACCTTTAAAGCATATCTAACACTGTATACCCTTTCTCTCATGTCTGCCTCTAACCAGTGCCCTGATACTTGTTTTTCAGGTACAGCAGGTACAGACTGTGCAGCAGGTGCAACATGTCTACCCCGCTCAGGTGCAGTATGTGGAAGGAAGCGATACAGTCTATACCAACGGAGCAATGTGAGTGTGTATGTGGGTGTTGTCTTCATTCTCCCATTCAGAGAAAAACAGTGTACATTCCAGCACATCCCATAATTTCCAGATTGTTTCCTTGTCTTCACAGTTATTTCAGCAGAAACAGAGTTATTGAAATGAAACTGTTTGGAGATTTTTCTGTATTTATGAAGACTGTGTACTCATTTTCCACTTTTCTTACTGTAGGAGAATATTTTAAATTACTGCAATTATCACGCGACTTCATAGTTTTGCCTAGGTTGAAAAAAGCTTATGCCCCCCCTTAGTGATTTCTGTATTTCAATTATTTATGATTTCCATATTTAGTGAATTCTGTGTTTTCATGTTTATAAAGCCTATACTTTTGGGTTCTACATTTAAGCTGAATTTTTGTTGGTATATTTATATCTGTAAATTAGTATAAAACTAGAATATTAGGAATATGTCCTCTTTGTGTTTATTAAATCAATTCTCTGTATTAAAAAGTACTTAATAGTCAATTTTATTTTCCTGTCATGTTCCCTGCCCCTGAACCTTTTCCTTTCCACCTATAATAATGTAACTGTCAAGTTTGTTGGGCTTTCCACTCACTTTGGGTTAAGAGCAAGGATGTTATAAATGAAGGGACTAAGAATTACTGCAGGACATTAAGAAGGTTTCTAGCCTGGGTTTTCATTGTTGTTGTTATTATTTTGTTTATTGGTTTGTTTCTTGCAACCTGTTGGGTATCTAGGTTTACCTGTCTAGCTCTTCTACTCACCTCCTTTCAGTGTTGGAACCCCAAGATGATAACTGTGATTTATTCTTTTGTATTAAGCTTATTGCTACAATTTAGATAAACATAATGATCACATTCATCATGGGGAATTTGTACCGGTACATGCTATATCCTGGTTCCTTTTTTTTTCAATTCTCTACCCTCCTTTCAACCCCTCTTGCCCTTATTTGCAAAGCTTTGTTTCCATTTTATTTTTC
Organism: Dinomys branickii; assembly: GCA_004027595.1. Lineage (NCBI taxonomy): Eukaryota > Metazoa > Chordata > Mammalia > Rodentia > Dinomyidae > Dinomys > Dinomys branickii. The sequence continues at coordinate 129,201 of PVLD010003781.1, read as the reverse complement.
TTTTATTTTTTTTCTTTTCCCTTCAGTCCTTCCTCCGCCCCCTGGAGTTCCTCTTTCCTTCTAAATAGCTTCTTCCTATTTTACTATACCTATTATACCCTCTGGTGTTTGTTTACCCCTTTGGTTTCTCAGACCAAAGGAACAGTGTGAAATTTACACATATATGTCTGATGCATTTCACTTAGGGGTATGATCTCAGGGTCCATCCATTTACCTAGGAATTTCTCAAGTTTATAATGCAGAATTCCATTTTATATATGTGTGTGTGTGTGTGTGTGTGTGTGTGTGTGTGTGTGTGTGTGTGTATACACATCTTTTTTATCTATTCCTCAGTTGGTGGACATTTGGGTTTTCCCAAAATTTAGCCATTACACACTGCTGATATGAACATGGGTATACATATATTGCTATGGTGTGGTTTTAATTCTTCTGGGGAGATACTTAGCAGGGAAATTCCTAGGTCAAATGGGACCTCTCAACCTACTTTGTAAGGAATCTCTACACTGATTTCCATAATAGTTGCCCCAGCCTACACTCCCACCAACAGTGGAGAACTGTCTTTTCCCCCACAGCCCTGCCAGCATTTGTTGTTCGTTGATTTCTTTATAATTGCCATTCTTTCTGGAGTAAAATGGAATCTTGGCATTGCTTTAATTTGCATCTCTTGAATGACCAGTGGTGTTAAACCTTTTTCTCATATATTTATTTACCATTTGTGTTTCTTCCTCTGAGAAGTGTGTATTCATTTCAGATCCCCATTTTTGGTTTGTGTCTTTAAATTTGGGGAGGGCCTAACTTTTTCAGTTCTTTATGTGTTCTAGATAATAGCCCTCTGTCTGAAGAAAAACTCATTAAGATTTTTTTATACTCAGTGAGTTGTGTTTTTATTTTGTTGTTAATTTCTTAGGCTGTACAAAAGGTTTTTACTAGGATGAGATTCCAGTTGTTGATTCTTTGTAGTATTGCCTGTGCAGTCTGGATTTTGTTCACAAAATATTTGCCTACACCTTTGTCTTCAAGTGTTCTACTTATTCTTTCTTTCAGCAGATTTAGTGTTTCTGTTTCAATATTTGTATCTTTATTTTAGTGATACACATGGGTCTAGTTTTTATAGTTTTCAGCATGTGGAATGCCAGTTTTTCAGGCACCATTTATTAAAGAGGTTGTCTTTCTTCCAGTGAACATGTTTGACAACTCTATCAAAGACAAGTGGCTGAGTGTGTTTGGAGTTGTTTCTGCATCTTCTAATCTGTTCCACTGATCCTCAGGCTTTTTTTTTTTTTTTTTGCCAGTACTATGGTGTTTTTATCACAGTGGCTTTATAGTATCATTACAAGTTAGGGATTGTGTTACCCTTTCCTTGCCTTTGTAGCTTAGATTTATTTTTGCTAATCTAGGTCTCTTCTAGTTCCAAATGAATTTTAGAAATATTTTCTCTAGTTCTGTGAGGTATGCTAGTGATATTTTGATTGGGATTGCATTAAATCTGCATAGAAGTTTTGAGAGTATGGCCATTTTCACTATGTTAGTTCTTACTACCCAAAGAGCAAGGGGATATCTTTCCCTTTTATTATTGTATGTCACTTGCCATTACTATTGATTGATATCTTGACTTTTTTTTGGGTACCAGGAATCAAACTCATGACCTTGTTCTTGCCAGGCAGGTGCTTATGCCACTGAGCTATATCCCCAGCCCTCATTTCCTTTTCTGATACCCGCTTCAATCTCCTTTTTCAAAGAACTGTAGTTTCAATGTAGAGGTCTTTTACTCCCATTGTTAAACTGATTCCTAAGTAGATCATTTTTTTTAATGTTGTTATGAAGGTTGAGGCTTCCTTAATTTCTCTCTTAGTGACTTTGTTACTTGTGTATAGGGATGCTATTGATTTTTGAATGTTGATTTTTACATCCAGTTACACAACTGAATTCAGTTATTAAGTCTACAAGTATTTTGGTGATGTTTGGGGAATTTTTATGTAGAGTATCATGTCATCTGCAAATAATGATAATTTAATTTCTTGCTTTCCTATCCTTATTCCTTTTATTCTTTTACATGTCTTAATTGCTCTGGTTATTGTTTCCTGAACTATATTAAATAGGAGCGTTGTTAGTGAATATCCTTGTCTTGTTCCTTATTTTAGTGTGGAAGTTTTCAGTTTTAGACCTTTTTGTATGGTGTTGCCTGTTGGTATATCATAGATGCCTTTTATTAGATTGAGATAAATAGCATCTATTTCTATTTTCTATAGGGTTTCTATCATGAATGGGTGTTGGACTTTGTCAAATGCTTTTTCTGTCTATTGAGATGATCATGTGATTTTTGTCTTTGGCCCTGTTGATGTGGTGTGATACATTTATTGACCTACATTTGTTGAACCATCCCTGGGATGAATCCTCCATGATCATGGATAATCTTCTTGTTTATTTGCTGCATTATGTTTGCCAGTGTCTTACTGAGGATTTTACATTTATTTTCATTTCGGAGATTGGCCTGTGGTTCTCTATTTTGGTTGGGTCCTTCTCTGATTTTGGTATTGGGGTAATATGTTCTTCCAGGAATGACTTTGGGATTATTGGCAACCTTTCCATTTCATTAAAGAGTTTCATCAGTAGTGGCATTAGATTTTCTCTAAATTTCTAGTAGGATTCAGCAGTGAAACCATTAGGACCTGAGCTTTTCTTTATTGATGAGCTTTTAATTACATTTTCAATTTTATTGACTGACATTGGGTTATTTAGAATTTTTATATCTTCTTGATTCAGTTTTGCCAATTCATAGGTATCTGGGAATCTGTCTATTTTTCCTATTTTCCTTTTTATTGCAGTACAGGTTCTCAAAGTAGGAATTGGTGATCTTTTGGATTTCTACAAGATCCACTGTGATTTCACCCTTTTTATTCCTAAGTGCATGAATTTGAGTCTTTTCTTTCTTCTTTTTGATAAGATTGGCTAAAGGTTTATCAATTATATTTAGTCTTTCAAAGAACCAACTCTTCTATTCCTTGATTCTTTGTATTGTTTCCATAGCCTTGATTGCGTTAATGTCTACTATTATCTTCACAATTTCCTACTTGTACAAGCTTTGGGTTTGATTTGTTCTGGTTTTTCTAGAAGTTGGAAGGTCAACATTCAGTTCTTTATTTGAGCTTGTTCTGTTTTCCTGATGTGAGAATTTACTACTGTAGTTTTCCCCTCTTAGGACTGCTTTCATTGTGTCCCATAAATTCTAGTATGTTGTACTGGTGTTATCATTTCATTGTAGGTACTATTTAACTTCTCCTTTACTCATCTGTGACCCATTAATTGTTCAGGGGAGTGTTATTTAATTTCCAAGTTTTAATGTATGTTTTTATGGTTTCTTTTGCTATTGATATCCAATTTCAGTGTACTACGGTCATATAACATGAATAGGACTGTTGCAGTTCTTTTTCATTTACTTAAGAATGTTCTGTGGGCTAGTATATGGTCCGTTTTGGAGAATGTTCTATGTGCAGGTGAGAAGAATATATATTCTGTTGTGAGGTGGAACACTCTGTAGATATCTACTAAGTCTATTTGTTCACAGGTTTGGTTTAGTTCTGGTATTTCTTTGTTGATATTTTGGTGTAGTTGATCTTTCTGTTTGTGACAGTAAAGCATTGAGGTTTCCCATTACAATTGTATTACTACTTATTTGATTTCTCATGTCTGCTAATAGTTGTTTTATATAGTTGCATGCACCAGTTTTTGGTGCATACCTTTATGATTGTTCTCTCTTGTTCTTGGAGTTTTCTCTTAATAAGTATATAGTGACTTCATTTGTCTTTTCTGATTAGTCTTGGCATCAAGTTCACAATATCTGCATTGTGAGTTCCTATTTCTCCACAGCCTCGCCAGCATTTGTTATTGGTTGATTTCTTAATGACAGCCATTCTTACTGGGGTGAGATGAAATCCCAAAATTGTTTTAATTTGCATTTCTCATAGACTAATGATGTTGAATATTTTCACATGTATTTATTTGCTGTTTGTATTTCTTTATCTAAGAAGTGTGTGTTCATCTCAGATGTCCATTTTTGGATTGGGTCTTTGAATTGGGGGACTGATGGTTTTAATTCTTTATATGTTCTAGATGGAAGACCTTTGTGTGAGGGACAGTCAGCAAAAGTTTTTTCCCAGTTTGTGGGTTTTCTTTTTACTCTGCTGGCGTTTTCTTTAGATGTGCAGAAACTTTTCAGTTTGATGAGATCCCAATTGTTGATTCTTTCAAGTATTTTCAAGTTTGGTTTTTGTTCGTGAACTCTCTGCCTAACCCTATATCTTCAATATTTTTACCTTTTTCTCCTCTAATAGATTTAGTGTTTCTGTGTTAATACTGAGATCTGTGATCCATTTTTACTTTAGTTTGGTGCATGGTGATAGACTTGGGTCTATTTTCAGTCTTTGGCAGGTGACAAGCCAGTTTTTCCAGCACCGTTTATTAAAGAGGCTATCTTTCTTCCAGCTAGTTTGTTTGGCCCCTTTGTCAAAGATTAGGTGGCTGAGTATGTTTGTGGTTGTGACTGCATCTTTCAGTTTGTTCCATTGATCTTCTGGTCTGTTTTTTAGACAGTACTGGGTTGATTTTATTACATTAACTTTGTAGTATAATTTCAGGTCAGGGATTATGATTCCGTCTGCTTGTCTTTGTTGCCCAGGATTGCCTTTGCTGTTCTGGGTTTCTTCTGCTTCCAGATGAATTTAAGGAATATTTTCTGTGTATCTGTGAGATATGCCAATGGTAGTTTAATGGGAATTGCACTGAATCTCTACAACAATTTTTGTAGTATGGCCATTTTCACAGTGTTGGTTCTTCCTATCTGTGAGCAAGGAATGTTTTCCCATTTGTTGAAATCCTCTTTGATCTCTTTTTCAGAGTACTGTAGTTTTCATTTAATAGATCTTTTACTTCTTTTGTTAGATTGATTCCTAAATATTTCATTTTCTTCGATGCTATTGTGAAAGGTATGGTTTCCTTAATTTCTCTCTCAGTCTGTTTATTGTTTGTGTATCGGAATGCTATTCATTTTTGAGTGTTGACTTTGTATCTGGCTATACTGCTGAATGTGTTTATTAATTCAAGGAGTCTTCTGGTGTAATCTTTGGAGTCTTCCATGTAAAGTATCATGTCATCTGCAAATAGTGATAATTTCACTTCTTCCATTCCTATTTTTATTCCTTGTATTTCTCTCTCTTGTCTAATTGCTCTGGCTAATGTTTCCAGAACTATGTTGAATAGGAGTGGTGCCAGTGGATATCCTTGTCTTGTGCCTGATTTTAAAGTAAAAGTTTTTAGTTTTTCACCATTTAGTATGATGTTGGCTGCTGGTTTGATCAGATTGAGGTAAAGACCATCTATTCCTATTTTTTGTAGGGTTTTCATCATGAACACATGTTCGACTTTGTGGAAAGCTTTTTCTGCATCTGTTGAGATGATCATGTGGTTTTTGTCTTTGACTCTACTGATACATTATATTAATTGATTTGCAAGTATTGAACCATCCATGCATTCCTGGAATGAAGCCGACTTGCTCATGCTGTTTGCAGTATCATTAACTGATATTGGCTTGTTCAGGATTTTAGTATCTTCTTGATTCAACTTTGGTAATTTGTACATTTCTAGGAATCTGTCCATTTCTTCTGAGTTTTCTATCTAGTTTTCTTCTTCTATCTATCTTTCTATCTCAGAGTAAAGATTTTCAAAGTAGGTATTAATGATCTTTTGGATTTCTGTAGGATCTCTAGTGATTTCATCCTTTTCATTTCTTATTGACTATGAGTTTTTTTCCTTCCTTTCTTTTGGTAAGGTTGGCTAGGGGTTTATTAATTTTATTTATTCTTTCAAAGAACCAGCTCTTTGATTCATTTATTTTTTGTAGGGTTTTCTTCAACTCAATTGCATTAATTTCTGCCTTGATGTTTATGATCTCCTCCCTTCTTTGGGCTTTTGGCTTGACTTGTTCTTCTTCTTTTTAAAGTTTGAGGTGCAGCATTAGGCTGTTTATTTATTCTCTTTTTGTTTTCCTTCCATGTGAGTTCAGTGCTATAAATTTCCCTCTGAGGACTGCTTTCATTGCATCCCACAGATTCTGGTAAGTTGTATCTGCACTTTTCATTTGTTTGTAGGTATTTTTTAATTTCTTCTTTAATTTCTCCTGTGACCCATTGGTTGTTCAAGGGGGTTGTTGTCTAATTTTCAAGTGTTTATGGAGTTTTTGGAATTCCTTTTCTCATTAATTTGCAATTTCATTGCACTGTGGTCAGATAATATTCATGGGATAATTTCGATTCTTTACATTTAGGTAGGTATGCTCTATGGACTAGAAGTGGTCTATTTTAGAGAAAGTCCCATGTGCAGCTGAGAAAAATGTATATTCTGATGGTGTGGGGTGGAACACTCTGTATACATTTACTAAGTCTACTTATTGACATTTTTCGTTCCGATCTGTTACTTCTTTGCTGATTTTTTGTTCAGTTCACCTATCTCTTAGTGTCAAAGAGGTGTTGTGGTCCCCTATTACAATAGTGTTATTAATTATTTGGTTTTTCATATCCGTTAAGATTTGTCTTATATAGTTTGATGCTCTGATATTTGTTGCATACGTGTTTATGATTGTTATGTTTTCCTCTTGCAGCTTTCCCCTCGCAAGTATGTAGTGGCCTTTTTTATCTCTTTCAATTGCTCTCAGTTTGAAGTTTACACTGTCTACAAACATAATAGCTACACCTGCTTTTTTCTGTGTTCCTGTTGCTTGGAAAATTGTTTTCCTTCCTTTGACTTTCAGTCTGTGGATTTCCTTTTGAGTAAAATGTATTTTCTGTATACAGCATATCGTTGGATTTTGTTTCTTAATTCATTCTGCCAGTCTGTTTCTTTTGATTGGTGAATCGAGGCCATTTACATTAATGGTTATAACTGATACATAATGGCTTATTTTTGACATTTTATTTACTTGCTGTTGGTTTCCTACTTTTTCTACCTGTTTATTTGCTTGCTCTGAACTTGTCTTGGGTGGGCTAGAGGCCAGGCATTTCATTTTGCTTCTGTGTTTTATCATTTCCTATTTTGTTGTATTTTCTGTGTTGGTGCTTATAGCTATCTTATGGTAGATAGCTTTGTTGCTAGTATTAATGGATCCCTGGCAAATATCTATTCCTCAGAGGTATCTTCTGGGTGTAAGTGGTTCTTGGTCTCTGTGTCTATCCTAAGAATCTACCTTCACAATTTATTGCGATGGAATGTTGTTACATATTTCACTTTGCACTCTGTCCTTTTTATACTGGATTATCATGATGGTTATTACCCAGGTAATCACAGTATTGTCATAGGAGGGAGAAAAACTGATTATAACATGTATGTGATCCTAGCTAAAGTAGTGTAATTAATAACAGTAGCATCAGGCATAGCCTAGCAACTGACCAACTGTGGTACTTTAACCATAGAAACAAGCTCTATAGTCATGTAATGAAATCCAGCTCATGCCAGGAACTGGAGTACAGTGAGTTTCCCCCCTTGGCAGATTGATTTTACCTGCTGGCTTTATGTCATCCTTCAGGAAACAGTGTCCTGTGGCTACTAGGTCACTGTCAGCAGCACCACCAGTGCTTCTGAGTTGTTTAGATTGCTCGTGCCCATTCTCATTATTCTCACTATTCTTAGTGCACTCATTCTTATGTTTTGATGACTTCTTCCATCCCAGTGACATCAACCTATAAGGTCTCAAGTGTAGGGAATTTTTTTCTCAGAAAAATGCATAACACATAGAGTTTAGTTGTTGTGTATGTTATTACAATTAAGCACTTAAAAATCTTGGTTTAATTATATCTTATTTTTATAATTATGATCTCCTTATTGTGGCTTTGTCTAGATGTCCCCACAAATCCTCATGTGGTCATAAGGTAGGGCTTTTCAGAGGTTTCTGGATATAGAGTGTATGATGCTGGTGTGACTACTGCATTAGTCCGCTGATTGGTTTGGAATAGCTTTCAGTGTGGATAATGGGAAAGCCTTCCCTGGGTGTGAGTGCTACATGCCCTAAGCAGATATGCCTGAACAGAATATAAGGAACACAAAGAGGGCTCCTGCTGTTGCTTGCCGCTTGCTATTTCTCTGCTGGCTACCCTCTGCCTGCCTGCCTGCCCTGCTTTGCTATGAACTGTTACTCCTCTGTGATGCCCCTCTCTCATGCCACCCTGCCTTTGAGCCAGCTGACTATGGACTGAAACCTCTACAAAGTGAGCCAAAATAAACCTTCTCTCCTTTCACTTTGGTTGTTAGTGTTTTGTCTCATCAAGAAAAGTAACTAAGTGTTTAAATAATCTGAGTTTGGGGCCAGGGACACAGCTCAGCACATGGTGCCTGCCTGGCAAGTTTGTGGTCTTGAGTTTGATTCCTGGTACAAAAGTCATCATCATTATCATCTGAGTTTTCTCGTATTCTTTCTATGGAAGTGAGAAGAGGATAATCTCACTCTGATAAAGTTATTTTGAGTAGTTGAAGAAATTAATGTACCCATCCCAGGGCCTGGTACATAATAGATATCAGAAGAAATCTTTCACTTGACACTGACTCTTTTTTCCTATTACTTTGTCCACTGAATTTATCCAGATCATCTTAACATCACCTTCATTACCTGTAAGAATCACCTTCATTACCTATAAAATGCATATTTCCACCTTGATAGTCTTCTCATTCCTACGTATCTTCCTACCTGACTATCTAGCTTTGCTTTCTGCTTAATTTCTTTGTTTTTGGTTGTGTGATTTTTTTTGTGGTAAATATCATGTCACTTCTGCTTTTGTGACATGGCCTTAACTTTCCTCTGAAGGGACCTTTTCTTATTAAGGACAGCACTACACTCTGACTTTTACCTCCACCATTATACTGTAAATGCTTTTTAAAGTAAATATTTCCCAGAGTATGAAGAACTCTCTCTGAATAAGAACTTATCATTTTGTTGTTTTAGTTACATTTATTTAGGTGAGTGATTGACATTGAACTAAGTCAATGTCTGTTATTCTACTGCATCTGTAACTCTTTGCATATTGAATATTTCATCTCGTTCATTATGTATGTCCAGTGCCTCTTAGAGCCTGACTTGGAATTTCTACCATAAACCGAAACTACTATTGGCATTAATACCAAATAAAAGAGAAACTTGCCCCTTGGATTTTTATACTGACAGAGAAAATAAATGGATTTTTAGACATTGCTAGAGGTACCCAGTTGTTAGTTGTCATTTCATCCTTGCCTGGACACACAGTAACAGTCAACTGCAAGAAACTCTACAAATGGGAGTTCAAGCTTTTATGTGTGAAAGGGTACTCAGAATGGGTGCCAAGAGACTTACCTTACAGTATGTATCATAGTCATTCCTTCTTTTGTACTGGTCTGAGGTAGAGTGGAATAGCTCTGCTATTTAAAGAGTATATGACTTTGTGGTTCTCCAAAGTAAGTATCTAGTGCCAATGTGTATTTTCTATGACCCACTAGCTCAGTTGTTTAGATCATGACTAAGGAGGTCTAGGCCAAGAGCTCATTTGTCACAAAGTCCAGTTAGCTTTGATATGGTTTGTGTGGGACCAGATTAGATTCTAAAATCCTGCAATAATGTCACAAATGCATACTCTTGGTCAAGAGGGAGATGAGGTTTTAAAAAACTTCCATTACTATAAAGTGTAATTTTTCAATAGAGGCTGTATAGCATCACTTTCATACTTAATAGGAAGTATCATTAAGTTGCCATGAATTGTGTTGAAAATCGTAGTGATTAGAGAACTATGAGAACTTTTTCTTGAACATGACCAAAAGTAATTTCTTCAGCTAAAGCTTTTCTAACATTTCTGTAGTTTTGTGGTGGTACTGTTTGACTGCATACAATTGTTATCTCTAATGTTCATTTTAGAGTGTTTGTACTCTCTCTTTGCCACACTTGGATTTGTGTTAAGAAAGAAGAGTCTATTTTCTATGCACTAAGTTAATAGACAGCTAGTATCTCATCCCTGACTTGGATCACAGTTACATTACTGTTCTGTGTAAGTGCTTTTTGCTAATGGTGTTCCTGGAAGATGAAAACTTTCAAGCATCCAGAGTTCAGACCCTACAACCTGTGCATTCTTAGTATGTTCTACTTCACTGATGATCGTCACCAGCATTCTTAAGTTATATGGCCATAATGCACAAGGTCTTATCCAAATGTGATAACAACCCTTATAGATGTGTATCATCACTTATCAGAATGTGTAATTATTATCATTTGATGACACTAAAGTGTTCATCTAGTTCTCACATGAAATCAACAATTAATGTGAGCACAACAGACTTAACATTGTGGATTAGTGAGTAAGTATTTTAATTGAGTAATTGTGACTGCTTTACAGTGCTGGGTTTTGGAAGAGAACAGCTTTTTACTCAAGAGAGGAAAGAACTTAATTCACTTTTGCTCTGTTTATTTTATCCTTACATCTCTAGGAATCCATGCACTATTTGTTTCTTTGCTTGGAATAGTTTTTCCAAGAAGCTCTTTCCCAAGTTGAGATCATAATAGCCCCCCTTTCTAAAAGTTCTTTCTAAATGATCCTAATCATTTAAAATACTGTGGTTAAACCATCTGCAAAATATGACATGGTATATTGAGAGTCCTTTTGAATTAACATTTATTGGCATAACCAATAAATCAGATTTTAAAAATGGTTTTTCTTCTGTCTCCCACTCTTTTTTTATTCAGATTTTTCCCTGTCACTCTTACATCACAGTAGTCAAAGTGAAGATAATGACATCATGGTATATAATGGCCAAATTAATAAATCTTTGTTTTATAAGCCTTTAGTTGAAGCTTTCCTAAAGTCTAGAGATGATCAAAGTTTTAAAATGAAAAATGTGTTGGTATCTGCTGTAATAATACTTGGCAAACCTTCTCATAGTCACTTTGTTTGAGATTATCTTTAAAATGTTCTGTATTTAGCAGAAATTTTTGTATGGAATATTTGTAATTGAGATGGAATGTATAGTTTGTTCATTGAAGCTTCTACTCATACACATTTAATAGGGCTTCAAACTAGTTTTTGAATCCATTTGACATTCCAATTCAGTAGTTGTATGGCCTATTATGTAAGAAGTACTTTTGGAAAAAAACAAACTGTCCTACTGTGGAAGAGATCGTGGAAGTCTCTACAGTGAGACAAAGGTCTCTTTTGTTAATCTCATATAAATTCATATCCTTCACAAAGTTGGAAGGTATTAAATAATAGCTTCTTGGAACATGTTGGGAAGGTGGTGGAGACCATTTATTGCATTTCTTCCATTTTACAGGTGAACAAATTGAGGCCCGGAGAGGTGCAATAATTTTCCTAATTAAGTTTATTTTGTGACTATAAAATGTTCTTGGATGGGGGAATGTAGTTCAATAGATAATATTTGAATAGTTGAAAAACCAAAAATGTCTGTAGTTACTAATTTTTCAATATTGGTTGGTTTAGTTAAGTAACCTCCAAATGAGTAATTATTTCACTGCCTTATCTATATTGCCTTTTTATTATTATCCATTAATGGAAACAGATTATGCCACACTAAAGGCAATTTGCACTGTGATATTTTCATGTCCAGTAGATTGTCATGTAGAATAGTTCTACATAATGTAAGAAAGAATTTAGAAACTTAATTTTTCTCCACTTCTTCCCAAATAGGAAAGGAGGAAATTGAAGCAATCTACACATGCTGGTTTTAAGTTTAGAACCAAGTTGTGGTATTAATTTTCTTAAATGACTTTTACAACAGCTTTTTTTATAAAAGATACTGTAAAAGTAAAGCTTGATAAAAATCTCTCATAGAACAAATATTTGGCCATGATGATCATAATCATTATGCACCTCAAACATGTCCTAGTAAAAATAAAAAATAAAATGAATCATTTGGAAGCAAGATTGAGAAATATTTTTTGGGATCATGAATTTTTAAAGGTCAGAAATCACAGTATTATGCTTCAAAAAGAGAATAAAACCCTCTGCCTAAATAAAATCTAAGACCATTTCACAAAAGCTGAGCTTCATGATGGTCAGAAGGTTGTAAAGAGGACATTGCCAACAGTCTGGATCTCAGAAAGTACTCAGTCTAAATACATGTATCTTAGGTAATGTTCCGAGGTGCCAAATTACCTCTAGTTTAGTCGCATGTTTAACTTTGGGTGTAGATATACTGCCTGTTGGCCTGGACTTAATACGCTTCTTGGCTTCAACTATGACATATGTCCTTTTATTTGTTTTCGTTTACTAAAATAAAGCCCCACTTGATAGAACCCATCTCTAAAATGTACTTTGTTTCTCTATTCTTCTTCATATTAAAACCTCTTAGAATTGACCCTATGCTCTTTAGGTATTTCCAAGGTGACTTTCTTTTCCACATTACAGTGAAATTGGTCTTGTCAAGGTCATGGATAGTCTTCAGTTGTTAAATCTACTAGATGTTCTTCTATATTAATTGTGTTTAATCTCTAGCAATCAACCAATCACCCTATCCTGGAATCACTATCTTTGTGGGGGTATTTTGGGCTCTATGTTCTCTTGTTTTCCTCTTATATTACCAATTCCTTCTCAGTCTTACTATTGGCCAAGTAACTTTTCTTGCTACTAACTAAGCTCCAAAATCATATTTATGTAGATGTTTTTCTAGTGTTTTTTAAAAGAGATCACATTTCTTTCATAATTTTTAGTATAAATCATTCTCTTGACTATACATTTATATCAGTGACATTGGTTTAAACTTTCAGCAGTGCTGAAGTTTATTTTAAATTAAGTTTATTTTCATTTATCTGACCTTCATCAGGGCAGTAACCCATGTACATACTTACTAACCTATGTCTGTTTTTTTTTATATTTCAAAAACCATTACAGCAATGTGAATTTAGTAATATTGTCATAGGGAACTGCTACGGAATGTAAAACTCATTTTGAAATAGTTGACTTTAACTTTTAAAACTCAAGTAGTCTAAAAAATTAATAGTTGTGAAGAACACTTTCTTGTCATTCCTGTGACTTACATTTTTAATATCTTCTGGTCCCATGAGTCTCTTAAGTGTTTCCTCCAGATAAACAGCATTGACATTAGTTAAGAAACTGTTAGAAATGCTAACTTTTGATGTCCAGCATGAAGAACTTTAAGGATAGGACCCAGGTATAAGTGTTTTAATAAACTCCGCAGGTGATCCTGATTATGGGAAACACTGCTGTACTCTGTGACAGAATGTAAATATAAAGTAAAGGCTAGACATGAAATTACTAAGGATCATAGGATGGTATAATTCTTAAGTTAATTTTTCCAATACTGTATACATTATCAACATATTTTGTTATGAAATACTACATAGGAGAACTAAAACTCAGTTGTTGCACATAGTATTGGGTGTTAACATTCATTTTATTGTATTTCTAGTAGGCATGGCCACAGCTTAATAAATACTTTTATTTTGTACTTGTTAGAGCAGTTAAAGTTAGCAGAAATATCTTCTGAATTTAAATAAATGCAAATGACTTCTTAGTATAGGTTAGTTTATATTTAATGTGTTTTTTATGTTTAGTTTATTCACATTAAGTGTAAGTAACTTGAATTTCTTTTTTTCTTTTATTTTAAAGACAAAAGAATGCAAACATATCAACCACCAAACAGATGTAAACCAGAATAACAAAAACAATAAAGGAAATACAAAATTATAGAGAAGCTAGTAGGAAATTAAAAATGGTTGCTGTATTACATACTGTTATCTTTGTATTTGTTACTCAATTAAACAAATAAAAGCACGTATGATTAATTAAACAATTTTCTCCTCCCTCATCTCTGTTGTTCTCCCACCCAATCAATCGTCTTCCCTCTGATAATAACTGTACTTTTTGGTTTTACTCATTCCCTTGGGCTCTCACATTGGGAAGACACATAGCTGCTTCAAATTATGCTACAACAAACATGGGTGCACACAAATTACTATGGCACTAGGTAGAAAAGCACTCAACCTCAATGATGATACGTAGACAGGGGCACAGGCACACTATGATAAGGACCCCACTGACAAGCCCTCAAGGCCCTCGGGGTCAGAACGGGTCCATAGGGTTGCCCCTGCGTACCACTGGGTTCTTCCCCGATGCTGCATGCCTGGGGGCCCGGTCGAGTCTGTGGGATTGCCCACATGCACCACCAGGCTCTGCCCTGATGCAGTGTGTCCTGGAGCCCAGGAGAATCTGTGGGGTTGCCTGTGTGGACCACTGGGCTCCACCCTGTCACTGTGCACCTAGGGGCCTGGTCCAGGTCCTCAAGATTTTCATGTAGCCTGCGGGGAACCCCCCTCCCCCCACAGGCTGCTGAGCTTCCTGTCAGGGCCCCTGGAGTCCTGTCATAGACCATCAGTGTCTGCCTGCAGGCCACCTTTGGAGGCTATCCCTGCCCAGCTAGAGGACCAGGTCTTCACCCTACTTCCAGGTCTTCGCCTCCTCCCGCCTCTCATTCTCCAGTGCTGCCGCTTCCCATCCCTTACACAGCTGGTCACTGGGTGCACTTACAATACTGGGCACAAGTGGCATGAGGTCTCCCATCTGTGCTCACTGAGGTAATACAGGGCGTGTACTAAGTTTAGTTATTAGTTCTAGGAGACAATTGGAGGAGTTTCTTGGGTCTTCTGTGTAGAGTATGTTGTCATCGCTTGGTCTCCAGGACCACTGCTTTTCATATAATTTGTTGCTATGGGTTCATACAAGGTTCATATATGCAAGCAGTATGAATTCCCTCTTGGTGTTCATATTAGTAGTTTAGAGTGAGTCTTAAAGCCTGTGGACTCAGCCTGTTGCTGTCAGGAACACATGTTGGGCTTGAGGGCCACCCAGTCTCAAGGTGCTTACAGATGGAGTTTAGGGTGGGAGCTGGAGCCCAGTACCTCAGCTCGTGTTTCCTGCCTGGTGTTGGAGTGAGATGGTGCAGGGCCATCTGGCCCACTTCTGTCTGCACCTCACTTATATTATTGTGCTATAGTTCCTGTTTGTTCATTGGCTGGATCCCTGAGTATTGCCATAGCCCTAGGGTCGCTGCCGCTGCTCTCTGCTGTCTCTGCTGGTGGTTGCTCTCCCAGGGGAGGGGTAGCAGCCCACAGCCTCAGGGCAGGCTCAGAGCTGGGTGTGGTAGGCTGTGTACTTATTGCTTTGTATCCACCTTGCCTCAGGGCACTGATCAAACAGGTTACTGCAGAGTGGGCAATCTGCTTTAGTGGCTATTGTACCTTTTCATTGTTAAACTGGGTTCAACAACACCTCCCAACTGCTACTGCTGCTTTTCTGGGCTATGCTTTCTTCGCTCTAGTTTTGGCCCAGCTCTCGGAATTCCGCTCTCCTCTGGCCAAGTCAGGAGGCTCCTGCAAGCACTGGCTTCTGAAGAAGCTGCAAACGAAGGAATGAGGGAGTGGGCCAAAGATGTGTATGGACAGATGACTCCCTTTTTCTCCTCCTCCTGTCCTCTAACTGTGCCATGGCGGCTGCTGAGCTTTTCCTCAGGGAGGGATCTTATTTGTTCTTTCTGATGACTTCGATTCTCATTTCAAATGCTTCCTAGGACTGGGGGACCTGCTTCTCACCTTCTTGTCTTTCTCATTTTGCTACATTACAGTATCTGGATGGTGGGCAATCCTCCGAGGATCTTTCTCTGCTGCTTACCTGGTCGCCGTTTTCCCAGAAGCCTTGTAACTTGAATTTCTTGCTGAAGTGCTGTTTTCCTTTTGGTGTCTTTCCCTCAATAGATGTATCACCTTTCTGGTGGTGTATCCTCTCCCTTTAGTCTGACTTGGAGTGCACAACTGAAGGTCTGTTTAGAAACTCAAATGAGTAATTTGTACTGATCAGCAAGAGATTATAAGCCCCATGAATAAAATGTGTTGAAGATTCTAAATAATGCAACTATTCTATCTGGCAGTTTAATGACTCATAAAAAGTTCATAATGGGAAACTAAGGAAAAGGTTCTTGGTTTCAAGCAAGAGAAACTCTGGCTCACTTAAGAAAAAGAAGTTTTGAATGCTGTTTGTGACACATAGACCTTCCAGAAAATCTGGAGAATCAGACTGGAAATATACGGGCACAAGTGGGATTAGGCAGTAGCTAGACAATAGAGAAAATTCTGCCACAGCAGTAGTCCATTAAGGAAAAACATCACATCCAGTGGTATTCCATTAAGGGTCTCACTCCTCTGCTGCCATCCTACGCTCACCATTACTGCCTCTGGAGTCTGACTTTGGCTCCTGATCCTACCTCCACTGGACGGCGGAGGTGACTCCCACCGTGTGCCATTATTCCCATTGCTTTGTGCTGTGAGTTCCTGATGTAGGACCAAAGCACATGATTATTTAAACCCTAAACTAATTTCTTTGGCTTGTTTTGCAAGGATTGGGAATGATGATATCTGGACTTAATGTGTGTTTTGTTTAGAATTGATTCACCTCCTTTCTACAGTCACAGTTTTTGATCAGTTGTACAAACAGGAATGACTTGGAGATGGCAGTGTAATAGAGATTCCTGCAAGTATATCCATTATAATGACCCAATGACTCTTCAGTTTAATAAAGAGAAACTGAAATTCTAAGAAGGTATATAGATAATAGGTATTTCTGGCTGTGAATCAGAAAATTTTAAATTCTTCAATAAATATGTGGCGTATTAGTAATTCCTTTCAATAAATGAAATTAAAATCCTAGGTGGGTAGGGACTATATCACTTTTATTCAATACTATATATGTGTGTGTTATACAGCACAGTGCCCACTACATGCTTACTAGTGATCTGTTGACTAAATCAATTAATTATTGGTTGTCTGGTTATGTCCTAAATTCTGGGGGAGATTGAAAGCCTCGGAGGTGGCTGTCTAAGGTGGCTGTATAAATAGGTAGAGAAAGAACAAACTCTGCTCTGTCTTCTGGGTTTCTGTTTAACTGGAGCATGTTTCACTTTCTTATCTATCCTACATTTAAAGGTTAATAATTATTGTAAGGAATTTATGTCATCCCTGAACAATGACAGTCATTTAAAAAGCAATCAAATAATGGAAAGAATACTAACTCTTCTTTTCTATACTGTCTGAATCCTAGCTGAGCTATTCTGTCTATTTGGTAGATGTGGTTTTTAGCAAGGATCATAGGTTTACAGGAAATTTTATGAAGGCACAAGAAAATTCTATAGCAAAACATAAAGTCTTTATTAGATTTCTTAAAAAAACAAGGAGCAGTTTCTCATCCAAGTTTTGAAGTGGCAACAAAAGCAGAACTATAGGGCCAGTTTTTACTTTGTTGATAAAAGAAATGCTTCCTTTTCTTAATCATATATGATATTTAAGAAAATTTTAACTTGCCATTCCCCTTTAAATCCAATTTGGCAATGTGTACATTTGTCATTTTGTAAATACAAACGAAGGTAACATAAAGCAACAGAAAGAACACAGAACTGGGAGATACCTAGACCTGAGCTCCAGGCTTTCCTCATCATTACCCTGTGAGTGTTACCCCCAGAGCAAGCGTTTCTGACTCCCCAAGGCCCTTCTCCACCGGCAAAAGTGGGATAATAGTTCCCAGCCTGTGATTCACTTACTCCCCATCTCTTCGCAATTTTTCATGGTTCCAGAGTGCACCTCATATGCTTTCATATTTTCTAAAGATGCTTAACAGTGTGTTCATGCTATCTGCTTTTACTTACTTCCTCAGCGTGGTCCAATCAGGTATAGATTGCCATCAATACAAGCACCTGCCAGCAAGTTCATTTCTTATAATTATATCTAATGAACAGGCCATAGAATTGTATTACATGACCCACACAGCCTGAGGCCTACTTTTCCACTCCCTTTTTACTGGTGTGCCATTGCCTCTGTGCCTGTGCCTGCAGTGAAGTTTTTTTCTCTAGTTAGAGCATTCTCCTATTTCCTCCGTCCAACTCTGTCCTTATGCTGGCCCAACCTAAAACAAAATCAAACCTGTTGCCATATTCTATAATGATAGCTTTCAGGCTTCTTAATCTACCAGTAAGGAAGTTAGACATTTTATACTCAGATAAATGCACACATGTACATACTCACTCTTTATAATAAAAACAAAAATCCTAAACATATTTCTCATTTTCTCTGGGTGTAATATGTTCTGATCTTTTGTAATCTCTTCTGGTCTTTTAAAAATGCTGTTGTAACCTGTTAAAATGGATTTCATGATCCTCTCCTGTTAAACAAACATTTGTTTACACTCCCTGCCTGTTTACTATTTACCTACTTGTCTTTTAACCTCATTTAGTTCTAATAGCCTTCTCATGCGTTATACCCAGAATGCTCCAGACTTCTAGTTCTTAAACACCAAGACCTTTTCAATCTGGTGACTTCTTCCTGTGTTAAGAGTGTTTTTGCCCAACTTTCCAGATACAGTCTTCTGATTTTCTGTAACAATAAATCCATTTCGTTCAATCTCAACCTAAATATTTATCTTTCAGGGATAACTCTCCTTAACTGGAAATCTACTATTTCCTCATTTATTTGGCTTTAGTGTTTTATTTTTTGTTTTGTGTCACCTAAAAAATTTCTAACTATCTTATTTCCTTTCTTATATTTATGTAATTACCCCTTGAGTTATATAACCATTGTGAAAGTAGAGACCATGTTTTGTTTTGTTCTTTTCTTCTTGATACCAAAATAGATGCTGAGTAAATACTTGTTAAAATAATTCATGTAGAGCAACCTGAAGACAATAAAACATTGTAGTAATGAAAAAAATAATAATCACTGTTACAGTATTCTCTCACCATAGGACAATGTATTCTGTGAAATTTCTAAGCTATTTTCTTAGTTTATCTTTCAAACTACTGCTTGATTTTATAGTTACAAGTTTATTGGTAGGAGGATGTTCAAAACTTCGATAAAATACAAAACATATAATTAAGAAACGTATATTTGGATTTCTGGATAAGACACTAGAGGTGAAAGAAAACAGAAAAATTGTTTACAGCTCAGGTAAATTGGCATAATAATTCTAGTGAATAAGTAAGCAGATAATGTTCAGGGTCATGCTTAGTCAAACTATATGCTAGGGCATGATGGAGGATGCAAACAGCACAACGATGCTGAATTAAGTGGATCAGAGTCCTAACATTTACAAAAATCTTATAATAGTGTCAGCAGTGAAGAAGCTTTTGTCAGCAAGTATGCGTATATCTGAGTATTCACATTCATTACTGGATACATGCAGAGAGCAATGAGAAGATTTCTCCTAGTTTAGAAATAATATGACACATGATTTCCATGATGTAGTCTATGGCAATCAATACAGAAAAAGCAAAATGAACACAGCAGCATCTTTTAAATCTGTACAAAATTGCTTGGGAATTTAGCTATTTCAGGAATGCACAGCCTCAAAATAGCTGCTTGCAATCTTATATGCCAAAAATTGAGTAATTTTTCTACAACATATGTTTTAGAAATTTCTGGGCAAAATAGTGTGCAAGCAACAACTCATATGAAGGATGTATTTAGTGTATACAATATGAAAAACAAGCCGATTTGAAGTATCAGAATTAAAAGACTCATATTTCTAGTACCTAAGAGAGAACCTTTTTTTTTGGTGGTGGTTATATTTAAAAATTCCTCAGTATTTTTTTTTATTTTAAATATTTTATTAGCACGTATTTGCAGTACATCTTAATTACGTTCTTCTTGGGGAACTGGTACATGTACATAACGTCTTAACTCTTTATTCCTCCCCTTTTCTCCTGTATCTCTCCCTCCACCTCTTGGTCCCTTTCCCTTTTACACTATATCTGTTTTATTAAAGATCTTAAAGCACGTAGACATAGAAAACATATTGAGGAGTTGCTAGTGCGTGGCTTTTGCTCCAGGGACTCCAACAAATGGATTAATGCTTGACTTATTGACTTGAAAGAACGATGACGAAGAGTGTCATGATGCTTTCTCTGCCTCTGTTATTAACCCAGTGTTTGAAGTCTCCTCTGTTTGCCATTGCAAGTATATTTTTGTGAGAATCAACTGCAGACAATTTATCACACTTCTTTCTAAAATAATGGTGTCCTTTCTTTACCCCTTAAAAATGGCTCATCTTATGCCAACGTGTGTTCATGCAGTGTAGCCAGGCCTTTTTCACAGTCCTATGGGTCATGACTGAGCAACGGAGTAATAGTGATATTATATAGATTAAGCATATTCTTTGCTTTTGTTTTTTTGTATCTTTGAGACAGGATCTCGCTATGCAGGTCAGGCTGGCCTTGAGCTCACTTTGTAGCCCCAGCTGGTCTCGACCTCTCAGTGATCATCCTGCCTCAGTCTCCCGAGTGCTGGGATTACAGGCATGCACCACCACCGCCCCCCACCCCTCCCACCCCCCTGGATAGACATATTCTTTGGTAGCTTTCTTCTGTCTCTTGTTCTTTGGTTATTTCCTAACTCATGAGTCATACCCAACTGGAAGGAAGTATAGAAAACTGAAGTGGTTTGCTTTTTACTACTAGATTTCATACTGACTTGAGGGTGATATTGATTTTATGTCTATGATGCATTGCATTACTATTGTTCATTAAGAATTAACTATATAGAGAGAGCGTGCCTTAAACCTGGGGTGACTTCAATCCCTAATGATGTTTCTCTTGTGCTGCACTATCAACTTCCATGCTCAAGCTTTGTGATGGTAACTGCAGCATCCTCCAGATGGCCTTGCCTTTTCCACCTGTCCTTCGTTACCACTGAAAATACATCTCCAGCAGATCCTGTTCTGGGTAATAGAGAGGGTAGTGTGGTGAGAGTAAACAGTGAGCTGAGGCCTAAGAAAATCCCAGATAGAAACAGAAAGTTGATTCCACGCCTTTGTTACCTGTCAGGATTAGTCTTTAGCAGTTACTCCTGTAGATCATTGACGTACATGAAGTGTTAGGCCCCATCAGGTGATGTAACAGTTGAGAGCATGGTTAAGTTCAGATTCCAAGTTCATGATTCCTCAGCTGTGTGCTTGGTACAAAGTGTCTTAACACAGCCACCATAAAGCCATTTAGCTTGTATATGAACTAGGAATTACAACAATAGCTATCCCAAAGAGCTGTCAGGAAGTTTAAATGAGTTACTTAGTAAAATGGTGGGTAAACATGATCTAGTATATTTTTATTTGCCAGGCTTACTTATGAATAGAGGATATACTTATCTGCTCAGGCTGTTACAGAGAAAGCGAGCATCATATTCTGTGTTTTTTCAAAATAATTATTGTTCTATAGGTATTTGTAAGATTTATTTGACTATACTTAAATACCAATATCCTATTGCATTTTTTTAACCACAGTTAAGTGGGGCCACTGTTATATTCATTTGACATAAATTAAAATTCCCTAATTTCTTTTTTATCTAAATTTGTAGTCAGTATGACTTTTATTTTACTAAATAAGTGAGATTTCCAGATGAGAAATGTATTAATGTTGGATAAGAATTTTATTTTGCATAGTGAGTAAATATATATTTTAAATAGTATTTTCTCTCCATAAAAACAGTGCTCTCTGGGGAGTTGTTTCTGTCATCACCACAAACTGAAATTTATACCTGGAAAGGGGTAATTTTACCTACTTTGGAATATTTTCTAATCACAGTTGTCTTACTAAAATTTATGTTATACATTATAAGTGTTGTAATGGGTTAAATTATACAGAAACATTGGAAAGTTCAGCATAGTTTCTTATGGGTTAACAAAGGATTTATGTTAAATAATTTTATGAAATTGGCTACTATATCCAATATACTTTAAATAGAATCATATTTTAATTTAGTGTGCATAGTATATATTAGCAAATCTATTGTGTTGAGATTACAAACGGGAATAAAATGTGATTTCATGGGAATATGTAGAAATTTCAGGAGTACAAAATGTGTTAGGCCAGCACAGGAAACATAACCTAATAGTCCCATAAAGAGTGGCTATGGGGGTAAAGGGTGCAGAAAACAGCTCTGAGATAAGGAATTTAAACTGCGATTGTAGGGATGATTAGCACAAAGGAAGGGAGTCGAAGTAAAGTGCAGTCTTCTATACAGAGGAAGTCATGTGTAGCAAAATAGACAGGTAAGAGAAAAACTCCAGTTTGAGTAGATGAACAAAATGGTCAAGTGGTACTAAGGAAGAAAGCACTTTTTTTTTGTTTTTGAGAACATGCCTAGTAACAACTGAGATTATGTAAGCACCTGCCCCTGCTGCTCCTATAGAGCTATTAAAGGTTGTGAACTTTTTCTGAAGGTAAAGGAAAATTTAAAGGCAGGAGAAAATCATGGGAAGATTTTTTAAGCAAAATTTTCTTTTCACATTTGCATTTTAGAAAATTCCTCTGGCAGCAGAGTTGCATGTAGGTTGGAACAGAGCCTGATTAGAGGGCGGGAACTAATTAAAAGGCCGTTATAATAGGGATCATTATGAATTAAAGCAGCAAGTGTGAGAAAGGAAAGGAAAATTGGAGAATTTTGAATTTCATTTGAGAGATAAAAATGACAGGATTTGGTGACTCATGTCATTCTGAATGAGGGTAGGATCAGCATTAATTTCCCAAACCGAAGATGGTGATACTATTCTGCTGAGAGAGGAGTATAGAAGGGGAACTAGAAAGAGGAGGAATAGCATTTCCAAATGCAGCTAATCAGAAACCCAGATTTAAAATTCTTACAGTGTCACTTGAAAGTAAGGCTTGCAGAGATATCAGCCTTTGTGATTACTTAGTATAAGCATACATTTGACATAGTATTTGGTAAAGGTCTGTAATCTAAAGTAAAGACAAAAAGGAAATGCTCAGAAAATACAACATAGAAAGTGCCAAGAAAATGGAGACCAGAAAAGATTTCTGAGAGGTAGTGGTAAAAATGTAAAAAGTAGGGACAAAAGCCTGTAGGAGCCAAGGGACCCGGATGGTGAAGAGAGAGAGGGCACAAGGTAAGGACAGGAAGTGGCTGAGAACACACCTCCAAACTGTCAGCAGGGGTTACTTCTAGGGTATGGAGTTAACGAGAGCAACAAGAGCCGGGAATTTTAATTTGGTATTTGAGTTTTTAAGGGACAAGTATGTTTTATACTATTAGTATACATTGTTATATTTCTGTATGTTTTTCTTGTGTTGTTAATTAAAGAATGTTAAATGACCTTAATGTCAATTGTAGCCAATTGAGAATAAAAATAATATCAAATAAGCTTAATCAGAACAGAAAAGAAGAAGGAAAGGGTAACATGGAATGGTCAGCAGTATCATACTGCAGTACAAAAGATGAGGGCTGACGGGAGACTTTCAGGTTGATATTTAGATCTGATTACCAGTGACCTTATTAAAAGCAGTTTCAGTGAAAAGCTAGGGGCAGAAGGTCGAGCTCATTGGTGGGAAGCAAAAGGGAGAACATAAATAGGGGACATAGTCCTATCATAAAGGAGAAGCTTGAGTGCAGAAGGAGAGGAGGTACAAGAGAGAGATTTGGGGCCAAAGATAAATAAACTTGTTTTAGCTCAACATCCTTTTAAACTGATAAGAACAGATACTACACTTGATCTTACCCAAAGGCCAAGAAGTGATCAACATGCTTTGAGAGCAAAACTTCCACGGAAGCTTACTGTGAGTCACCTGAGAATGAACTGGTTGGCCTGTCAGTCCCCGTTATTGCAGATCTCAGCTTTTCTAAAGGCTAGATTTGCAGGTTGTAGAAGGAAGTGAAGCAGATGTCAGCAAGATTTCTTTGAGGGCAGTGACCTGAGGTTATGTATGTGCCAGAGGTAGGCATCTGTAGAGGGCAGTAGCCTAAAGTTGAAGTACTAATTATGAGAATATGCCTTTAATTTGGAAAGTAAATTTGACTATTTTGGGGGATGAAGTTCCATACAAAAATGCAACATTTGCCATGTTCCCAAGGACAAGCTAAATAATGTATTTTAAACATATTTAAATTGAAGAAAATGTATCAGGTGGTGTGAAAAAGATAGTGAATTTCTCCTTTTTTTCTTCTTCTAAAGCCGAACAACAACTTATCCTTACACAGAAACACAGATGTACAGCCAAAACACTGGAGGGAATTACTTTGACACTCAAGGGAGTTCCGCACAGGTGACCACCGTGGTCTCCTCCCACAGCATGGTGGGCACTGGTGGGATTCAAATGGGCGTCACCGGAGGACAACTTATCAGCAGCTCTGGAGGAACCTATCTGATTGGCAATTCAATGGAGAATTCTGGTCACTCGGTGACACACACGACTCGAGCCTCCCCAGCAACAGTAAGTATTTCGAATTTTTATTTTCTGAATTTAGTTTCTTGGTAGCTTCTACTATACATTTTTCCTCTGTGAAAGGAAAAGAACTAAAAGATGAAGCTGGAACAAGAACATGTTAAGCAGGGTTAGTATTGTGGCAGCTTTCAAAATTTATTATACATAGTACTATGCAGAATGTTCCTGATACATATATATATATATACACACACACACGGACATATATCCACCAATGAAGTGAATTAGGAGGTTTTCATTAGTAATGGGCAGTTAAGTGAATTTTACTCAAAATTGCTGATTTTAATAGACTTTCAATCTCTACTGAAAGAACTTACTTTTGTATTATGCCTATTTTGTAAAAGCCAGTCAGTAAATTAGAGAATAAAATGGTTTATTTGGAATGTTCACATCTTTTAGTGGTAGTATTTTTGTCAGCTCATCAACAGGGAACTTACATGATGTAGAGCCATATTTTCCAAACCGTAGGCATTTAGATTTTTCTCTATTCACATCCATTTGTATTATTATTCACTTAAGATCTTTTAAACCAACTCACTTCTAACAGAGAAAAACCATGTGTAATTATTTTTAATATGTATTGAAATTAGTACTTAAATAGTAAAATAAAAAATAAATTTACCTCCATGCTCTATGAAAGCTGTGTTACATTTTACCAGACAGACACTTTGGGAAGCACTAATACAGGGGATTCGTGCAAAACAAAAATACTAGTGCTGACTCTCACTATAGCTATGGGCCAATAATATATTAGAGACATACCTGCATATATGAGTTTTTAAAATTTAAAATGTTAGTATGTATTTTCACAAAAGATATTTTAATGTGTTGAAATGATATCAGAAATAACCATAGAAAGTTGTACAGAATTTGATATCATCAAAGTCTATAAACCAAACTTCACATTTTCACCTCAACTAAGCCTGCAGGGAGAAATGATCACTTCAGCCAAAGCTGCAGTGGTTGATTTCCTGCATGTTTCATATACAAAGGTGCTAAGCATTAGAATGAAGGAGAAGTACTCTTTCTTATCATAAAATAAAGCAAAGATAAATTTGGGAGAAAATGTGAGAAGTGAATAGTTCTTATTTTCTGTGTTTTCCTCAAGATGCTATAAGTGCTCGGTAAGTACTTTCCATACATTTTATATACTTGTAGTGATTACCTGTGTTTATATTTTCATCATTTGGCGCCTTTTCTGTCATCTGTTTTTAAAGCCCTTTATTTTTAATTCACTCTTTCTTACTGACATTGAAACTGGTGACTAGCAGTTCTGAATAGAATGTTTCTTATTATAATTTCTTTATGTTTTCCAAGGGTTCTTAGGTGTACTTACCTCTCACTTTTCATGATATCAAATATAATATTTCTAAGTCTTTTAGTTGTATCAGAATGTTTATATAACTTCGAAACTAAAGAGAATTGGCACTAATAAGTCACAGCTTCTGTGGATCTCAGATCCCCTATCAATAAAATAAGGGGTTAGTTAGAGTAAATGATTTCCTTATTTCCTCTTGCCTTTAAAAGTCGTAGTTATTACAAAATAATCATGAAGTATCCTGGATACAAAAATAACTGTACCTTTACCTAAAAAAAGGGAAAGAGAAAAAAGGTGCTGGTATATTATATTAGCACACTGGTTATAAAGCCACCAGAAAGTCATTTTTAGTGAAAAGGAAAATACTTGGCATTTATTAAGGCTAGGAAAACTAAACATCAGGGAAAATGTGCTTTCTTGCTTTTGTTTCTTCCACCCTCTCTCATGCTACCGTCATGTCTTAGTTACTTTTCCTGTCACTGAGACAAAATACTCAGCACTCAAAGTTAAAGGAGGAAAGGTGTATTTCAGCTTAGGGTTTGCAGAGCTTTCAGTCCATGCTCAGCTGACTCCACACAAGGTAGGTGGCAGACAGGGATCACAGGGGAGAAGCTGTTGATGGTGCGCAGAGGGTGGGAAACGCAGTAAAGGAGGGGCCTTAACAGTGTCTTTCTGCCTCCTTTGTCTTATCCAGGGTACTTAGGGTGGGTAACATTCAACCCTTAATCCTAGTGCCCTTGATCCTAGCATTGCACTGTGAATCAGTTCCAGGGCTGCACACTCTAGAGCCAGCCACCTCTGAGAAAGCCCCACCTCTGTCTCTGGGGGGACATCTAGACACAAGCCCTAACACGTACCATACTCCCAACCATCTTTTCCTCCTCGCCTTCTGAAGCCACTATCGCTTGCCTTAGCATTAGTTTTTCACTACCTATTAAACATGCTCAGCAACTGGATTTAGGTTAATAGTTAATATAGTTTTAAACACTAAGAGGATAAATTTTATAATTTAGGTTTTTTGGGGGGGGAGTAAAACCCTTTGGTTTTGTATATCATGTATGAAAGGTAGCATTACTCAAGTTATACAGTACACAAATTGACGTGTGCATTTTATTACATTCATTGGTAAATATATGAAATAATTGAACTTGGAATAGTTGAAAATAGCAACTTATTATATCAGTTATATATATTAATTTTCACTTAAATGATTCATATTTGAGGTTTGTTAATAAAACAAGGGATGAAAGATCTGAAATGATTGCAGGACTTTTTTTCTTTTTTCAAGAATATTTTCTTTTTAACAAAAGAAATAAGACACTAAGAAAGATAAGGTTTTCATGGAAAAATCATAAAGTACTCTTATCAAAGCCTATATGGCGGTACACACTCACCTAAATATTCGTCTGCTAGTGTTCATTGTATTACTTGTGTTTAATTACCAAAACAGCTATATGATTTAGAGCTGCCTTTCAATGGTACTAAAGATTGGATTGGCTTGATTCACAGTGTTTGTGAGTCTTAGTTTATAGCTTCACATTTTACTAAAGTTAACAAGGCTTAAGTACTGTAAACTTACTGAATATTTCCTGTCAACCTTTTCTTTCCAAATGTTAGAAAATTGATAGCTTTTTAGTTGTCTCAACTTACAAAAACCAGTTTTTTTAGTAAGTTTGAGGTCATTAAAAGGAATTTCCTTCATGTCATATGTTTGTCATTCACTATGGAACCATAAAATGCATGTGCATACAATCTTGGCAACTTTTTGTTGAAGACTCAAGTCTTTTTTTTCTAAACATTGAGCCAAACTATGTCATATATGTTCAGTAGTTTTGCCTAGTCTCTGTTGTTCAACCTATGATCTATAACATGACCAGTATACTATAGCCAACAGTATAGTCAGCTCTCTATATCCATGAGTTTCATATTGATGGATTCAACTAACCTGAAACTGCAATAAAATTGCATTTATCTTGAATATGCCCAGGTGTCTTTTTCTTGTTATCTTCCCTAAATGATACAAAAAATAACTATTTACCTAGCATTTCAGTTATTATACCTACTTGAGAAATGGTTTAAAGTACAAAGTCAGCTATTTACTGTTAAATAGAACTATTTTATCATTTTAAAAGAGGAACTTGAGCATTCACTGCTTTTCATATCAGAAGGGGTCCCCTTTTGAGGGGTCTCCTCAACTGGGGTCATTCCTTAAGAGCCCAGAAATAAGTGGAATAGTCAGTCAATTCATTCAGTCAGTGTGAAACTAGTTAGGTTTGGATACATCAGAAAGCAACTAAATACCTTTATTCAATTTCTGACCAGCAGATTCTTGTTACATTTTCAAAATAATTGTACTGACCCCCTTTTATGTTTGACTTGTTTCTATATAGAAATACTTCCATTTAAAAATACTACCAATAATTTCCTGCCACAAAGAAAAGTTTAGTTTAATGTGCAAATAGATTTTCACAGTATGCTAGTGAAGAAAGTTTATGATTTGAAATAAGAACCATTAGGAAAAGAAATAAAAGATTAGCATTGAAACATTGAATAAGTAACTTAGAAATATCACTGTATAAAGTATCTCAATCATTAACAGAATTTTGGTTTGAGCATATAACTTAACTTTAGTTATTTAACTTCAAGTAGAAATATGTTTTACATAAAGATACTTCATTTTTGGCTTCTGCATTTTGAGTTTTCAGTTTTCATGGTACATAGAATGTCATTGTTTCTAAAAAGATTATACTGGTAACAAATTAAATTTTATATGATGGCTCTAGTATGGTACAAACTACCAGTATTCAGTTTAGCTAAGGTACTATTGCTCCTTTTGCTTACTATATTTTCTTTTATTTGATCAATGAGAGTCCATATGTTTATAAATTTATATATATTACATTATATATAATGTTTTTTGCTTATATAAATACACACAAAAAGGCATTTTTGCTGGTAACATTAAGAATTTGTAGAAAGATTATCTAACATTTTTGTTGGACCATTACTGAATATGAATTCAGCTAAGCTGCAACTTGAATAAGTGTTTTAGGTTTCATTACATTGGTGGTAGGGATAGATTTATTGTTTTTTCAATAGCACATGGACATTTTAGTGAATCAATCAGCTATAGCCAAAACTCTGAATGAATACACTTTCCTTGTAACTATATGTCCATAGTGTTTCCCTACATGTATTTGTTTATTTGAAACTCTAATACAGTTTTGATACTTTTTCTGTATTACCATGTCATTTAAAGAATTTTAGAATTTTGGAACATAAACATAATTCACACCTGAAAAATCAAAAGTTTGCAAAGGAAGTTAGTGACTCTTTTGTGCTTACCACCACATACTTGTACCAGACTGTACAATAACTAGCAGTGAGCTTCAAGAAGCTTTAGTTAGTCCTGCACTAAGAACTGTTTATGTTCGTATAACTAGATAGTTATTTATGGGATTTTTTATTCCTTAATAACTAAGTTTGCACTACACATTTTAAGGCTATGATATGAAAATTAATTTTACCAGTTCTATGTGTCTACATTTTGTGATTACCTACGTTAAAGTGCTTTTGTTAAAACTGAGTCCCACCAAGAGTTAGGAAGAATATGTATGTTGACATTAGTCTTATCCATCTCTTTTTGATTAATGTAGAATATTGTAATTTAATTATTTGGAGCAAAATTTGGATGCCCATTTGCTGCTATAAAGTTTAGCTTGGCTTGTATAATTTATAGCAAGTGAAGAATCCATTTAAAAATTGTACATGGTCTTATTTCTTTAGCCTCATGTATATGTTTATAATTTTGGTAAGAAGGAATGCTTTTCCTAAGAAGGTGAAAATGTTTAGCTCTCCAGAAAACCATTTTGTCTGTCTATTCTTTTGCTAGTATGGCTGTTCATTTTATTTTAAAATTTCTTTTAATTTCCTTATTTAAATTAATTGTACTTAATATGCATTAATTATGTTACACACTAAATATACACATTCAAAAGGTGTAAGAAAGTACATAATGAATCTCTCTGTTTCCTGAATTCTCTTCCTTAGAAGCAACCACTGTTACTAAATTCTTCTTAAGTATCATTCTAGAAACATTCTATGAATATACAAGCAGAATATATTTTTTCACACAGCACTAACAAAAATACTATCTTGCTTTTTTTCATTTCACAGTATGTGTCAGGTTTTTTTCGTGTCAGCATGTGAAGGACTTCCTCATATGTATGAAAAGTGATTATATTAAAAGTAGCTAGACTGTCTTACAAAAGGAAAAAATGTTAAAATAATGTTGGATTTGGGGTTGTGACTGTATAGAATAGAAAAGTCATGTAGTAACATGAGATTAAAATTTGTTTATATGTAAAAGTAAACTTAGAAGAAAAAATTTTAAGTTAATAGTGTATAAATTATGCATAAATCAGTTTTTATTTTATAAAAATAACTTAGTTTTCCAATTAGCCTCAATGATTAAGAAAAGAAAATACTTTCTTCACTTATGTATTTAGCCAGAAGCATGTATCTCCGTTATGATCTTAGCATTTCCTGTTTTCCTATGCCCCCTTTTCCCGGGGCCACCATGAACCCTCAAATAAAACTCCTTAGACAGACTACCGCGGATCTTCTGCTTCCTGCACTATAGTCTAAATTGGCTGAAGTTTCTGCGACCTCATTTTCAAAGCATTTAATAGAATGGGACTTTGAGTCACATGGAGTCTCCATCACTTCATCTCTGTTCCACTCAACTGTCAGTCAGTTCCACACTGCTCCAGCCTTAAGCTGATAAGATATAGAGGCAGTAATTTTATGGTTAAGACTATAAGACATTCCAGGCTGAGAGATCTTAAAAAGCTAAAAGGTTAAGACAAACAGAATGACAGGGCCTTCATTCTTTCCTAAACACAGCAAGTGAATTACCCTGAATTTTTGAAGCAAAATATAATAATGCATTATTTAATTTTTCAGCTATTTTATTCTGAAACAGCATTTCAGAACACAGTGTATTGTAATTTTCCCTAAATGGCTAGACTTTATTTTGTATTCAATGTAGGTTAGAAGGGTTTAATGATGTATATAGTCTATATTTATGTTTGGAGGTAAATAATGTCTTAGGTACCTCTTATATTTCATTTGTTTGATTTTCCTGATAACTGAAAGCTAAATTGCTAGTTAGTCTAATTTGACACTAGTGTAGATTTTAAAGGGAAAAATCACTAATACTTCGCTCATAAAGATCAGGTAGTCAGATAAAATATGAAAAGTATTGGTGTCAATTAATATGTACTGTTGTCTGTGAACAACATGAGTCAGTGTTTGACACAGAAAGTTTTAATACCATCCCTTCTACTGGCTAACTTAATGGGAAAAAGTGCAATACTACATCTATGACTAATTATCATTTTTCTAATGGAGAGTAATTTCCATGACCCCATGATTATTAGTTGATCCTTCAAACCATAAGATGGGATTGCCACTTTCTAGACATACATAACTACAGTTGTGTTTACTGGCCACAAAATTAACTGGTTTCATTTAAAGTCTAACTGTGGTATTTGATTTTAACTACTGGTGGCAGTAAATTTCATCGGCTAGGAATTTTGTAATGTAGCTACAGATTGTTCGAAATAATTTTATATATTCATTTAAGTGTACTTGCTATAAATTTTAATGACTTTACTGTCTCTTATTAAAAAGGAAGATAGGATTTTTAACTGTACTCTCAAAATACAAAAACAGTGCAGTTAAGCAAGAGGAAGGACACCTAAAAACAAAAGGAAATAAAGAGATGAGAACTTGTAGGTGTATCTGATTAAAAAAAGAGAATCTGATGAAACTATAGTAAGAAAATTTTGTAAGATGGCTTAGTACAAAGTAAGTATACAGTGAAATATTGATTGCTTGACAAGTTAAAATACCTGCCAGTAAAATACATCTATATGATCCAGATATATATCAAATATGTACGTGCCAAATACCATAAATAAAACGTCTTCGAGTTCCTGAAGGACATCAAAGGTAATTGAATAATTGGAAAGGCATACCATAGTCTTAGATAAGGAATTTCGGCATCAACATTGAATCTCCCTAAATTTACTTAAAAGGTATTTCAACATAATCTGAATCAGAATTTCAATAGATTTTTTTGTCTGAAAGTTTGTAAGAACAGTACAGAAATAGAAAATTTTATAAAAAGACATAAGAGTTATAGGGAGGGAGGAAATACCCTACCACTTATGACAGCACATTGTAAAACTTTAATTAAAACAGAATTGTCTAGGCATCTGACTATGAACCAATGAATGGAATAAACTAGAAAATTTAAGTAGTCCAAAAATATACAGAATAGGGACATAGTAGAGAATAAAGGTGGCATTCCCTGTCGGTGAAGCAGTGATGTATTCAGTAGAGATATTTGGAAAAACTAAATGAGCAATTTAGAGAATTAAATTAGCTCCATATATTATTCTTTGTAACAAAGTTAATTTCACCTGGATGGGAAAATGTGTTTATTATTTCTTGTTTAGACTATGAGCTGTATAGACTAGTCAGTGAAAGCCCAGGAATAGATGATCTTGGTTTCAACCCACTATCCCAATTTGAACGAATGTTCTCAGAACACATTCAATTTATATTATTTTCTAACCCATTTTCCCCATAAGAATTTCCAAGATAGCTCCATGTAGTACAACATTACTAAAACTTCAGGTTGAAAGCATAATAATTCTGAAGATTTCCCAAGATGCCATTGAACAGAAAGGAAAAGATCTCATGTAGTTGAACATTTCTGAGACCTAAAACGTGTTTGCTATAAAGCTTACTTTTAATGTGTTAAGATCAAGATTTTGTCCTTTGGTACTTTGTTGTTCAAGAAGGCATGAAAAGCAAAGGTGACCTAGATGTGTTTTCTGGGCATTTAAAAGTTTTTTAAGGGCTGAAAGAGTAGCCAGTCATGAATCTTTCACAGTTAAGACTCTTTTAAACATTACTTTGGAATTAATGTATTTATATATTGATTATTATTTGACTTGAACTTAAATTTTAAAGATCAACATCATAATCAGAGCAAATACATACAGTATATATTTGCTAGACTTCCTGGATCCAAAAGACAACATATAGCCCCTTAGAACAAGATACAATTATCTAGAGGAGAACTATCTGATCCTGGTTTAACTGCTAAGTACAGGGTATTCATTTTTATGCTGCAATGAAAAATACCTTTAAATTAGGTCACAGGACTTACATTCTAATTTATGAGTACACATCTATATGTTCAAATATGTGTCTATCTTCACACATGTACATATGGCAGAAATCAAAGTTCCATGAAGTGCTTTTTAATAACACTATATGCAGTTAATTTTTATTATTTTCTATTCAGTTTAATTTTTTAGAATCATTGTTCAGGACCCACATAATTGATTTCCTAACCCAGTGACTGTTCTTTACATTCTGAAAAACAGTGATTTGGGCAAATTGAAGAGGAGGTCAAAGCATTAGCAGTGTATACATGAGAAGTGGGTGTAAAGTCTCCACTGAGGTTTTTCATTATTATTGTTGCTTCTTTTTTACTTTTGTTTGTTTGTTTACTTGGCATCTATAACAACTGCCAAATGACTAGTAACACTGTTATACAACCATGTTTCAGAAACCTTTGTGTTAGCAAGCACATAAGCTAAATGCAAATGGAAAATATTCTGTTCCTGAAGTTCCTCCTTAGGAAATCCTTAGCAGATACATCAGTGAGGGCTCACCCCAGCTGTCAGAAGATACCTTTTTTTGAACACAAGTCACGAAGTGGAATTGTTTAGATCTTACTTGATCTCAGACACAAACAAAATTTAAAGCCCTGGAGTGGAGAAGAGAAATTCTGGTCATAAGTGTATATCTTTTCCACAGGATTTCGCTAATGGATCTATGGTTCCTTCTCAAGACAACAGAAATATTGTTTCTCTGAGAAAGTGCTCACTGATGTGATAAGCAGAATAACCTGTATTAATAAAAAAATGTAACTGTCAGACATTGGGTAGCTAGGATTATGATTAAAATTTAATCAAAACTTTTATTTGCTTGGAAGATGCATTTAAATTATTTTCAAGTCATGCTTAAAATCATACATAAACCCTTTCCTATGGGAAAGTAGATCTTATTAACAGTAAATTATTTAACCCATTTCGGTCTTGTAAGCCACACCTCAGAAGGTAGTTTCATTCAGACAATTAGAGATATTTCCACTTGATTTATATTCACGTTATATTTATACAGAATGAAAACATTGAGTTTGGAGTGCTAAATCCTGGATTATCATTTCATAGTTCTTATTTTTGTAATCTTAAGAAAGCTTCTTAATTTCAGAGGGTCTCAGTTTTCTAACCTGTACAAAGGAGACAGTATCCCTTGCCTATCCTATGTCACAAGGTTTTTTGTGAAGGTCAAGTGAAAATTAACACAAAAAGGCTGTATAAGTCATAAAACATTGTAGTATTGTTTTAAACTACCACTTTAACAGTTCAATAGGGGCTGGGGGTATAGCTCAGTGGCATAAGCGCTTGCCTGGCAAGCGCAAGGTCCTGAGTTTGATCCCTGGTACCAGAAAAAAAAAAAAAAAAGCCAGTTCAATGGAAATAATTTCTATCATGAGGTTGACTTTAATTACAGTGATAGTTGAATATGTCAGTCTTGACCTTTATTCTTCAAAAAAGATTAAAAAGCCATTTAAGAGTCAAGAGAATACTGCTTGAGCTATAAAGACAATAAATAAGATGAGACAGTTGTTCTTTTTCTTTCTATCTTGTTAGCATATAGTGGGATGATAGGTTGATATTTTCATTAAGAGTCATAGTTGTCCATATATATGATATCCTATTAGCATAGGTGTAGTAAATATGTATAGGGGACACATGAACGGGGGAATCTCTTTTTGTCCCATGTAAATCATACAAAGTACTACCACTTCTTCATATTTCCTTGTGACTCAAATGGAAGTTTATATTTTTAGCAGTATCTCCTGCTTCTAAGTAAACACTATGCTCTTCTATCTAATTACTTGTACTAGAAGTATTTGAGTGACATAGGTTTCCATGAAGATTTTCTAGGGGAAAGAACTAAAGCTTTAGTACTATACTCTCCAAAGTACAATCACAAAAAACGTCTTTGCATCACTTTGTTCTCCACAATCTGTTCTTTCTGCCAGTGAGCACTCACTGCATCTTGTCAAATCTAAGATCATGCCAGGCTCCTTTAAATTCCTCAACCACTTAGCAGAGCACTTAGACCTAGTAGCAACTGTGCAAAACAATTGGTCTTATTAGAAGGATTGTTCTTTGGTAGATGGTGGTGGAAATTATAAGTTAAAACAGGGGAATGACAATAAGCAAACTTTTCTTTTATATTTTTCTCTTTAAAAAATATACTCTTGGCAAAAAATACAATATTGACCTCTCCTTTGAGTGTGGAAGAAGAAAATACAAACAGAATATTCACTGAACACCCAGACTTCATTTCAAGCCTCTTCTCTCCATTCTGATTATCTTAGAGCATAGGTGCAACTTTTAAGGTTCCTTTTGGGATACTGATTCTTAGTTGATGTTGCACAGGCCTCAAGGTGGCCATGAGTGTGTAGAGACTGTGTAATCTGTCTGTGATTCCACAATTGCAGCATTAATATGAGTGAAAAGAAGAGTGTTTATTCTGGGTTTTGAGCCACATCTATCATGCTTTGTCTCATCAGATAATAACCTCCCTTCCTGCTTCAGGTCCTCCTGGGAGAGGTTCCTATAACTTTGTAGGGGCAATACTGAGCTTAATTTTTCCTGCCAGATGTGAAGTATAGCATCCCCCTTGCCTTTTTTGAATTTTTAGTCCTAATCCCTGAGAAATCTTGGAAGATTCCCTACTACCATAGTGTACTACCAAATATATTGAATATATGATACACTTAGAAATTGTATACTCCTGCCTTGCAGGATCTATGCATTTTTTCCCTAATCTATTCCCAGATAGCTAACGTCTTCTTGTTGCATATGGGCATATTTTTATCACAGTTGTTGAAAATGCCATTTCCTATACCAGAAACAATCTGTACCACCTCTAACTATCCCTCCAGGCTTAGTGTGGAGATCATTTTGATCAGATGAGGGAAACCCATTTATATGGTTCCCTGTGATCACATCCTGAAACTCCAGTGTTTGGTGGGATGAGCTGTATTACCTTTAATTCTCCCATCCCTACTTGGTGCCCCAATTCCAAACATCATTCTCTCATAAAATTGATATTCCCTTCTGTTTTTCTTCAAACAAATAAATCACTTTTAGAAAAACGCTTTGGTGGTGGTGGTGGTAGTGTATGTGGGTGTGGGTGTGGGGGGGTCCTTCCAAACTCAACTGAACCTTTCGTTTCTCTTAATCATCACTGTAAACCATGCTCTCAGATAGTTTCTCCAACCAAGTTCGATTTTACTCATCATGCTGTAGAACACCTTGCTTTATGACATGCTGTGAAGAGATCTTTAGGTCTTGCGACTAAAGTGTGGTCAGAAATCTGGCACGTGTGTGGGTAGTTCTCCATATTACCTGACCTTCGGTTATCCAAACTTCACGAGGCATTCTTTTGTTGTAGAATATGAGGCTTTGAGGCCACATATAATTCCCAAGTCCAGGGAGCTTGTCATCAGTTCTCATCACTTTCCTGCCTACAGACCTGCCATTGCTCTAACATTTCAGCAGCCTGTCTCAATATTACTACAGAATCTTTCTTTTTTCTGAGAAAGTTTATGGCTTTTAGTACCACTGGATGAAGTGCTCCTAGATTAGGCTGATAACCAGTGTTAGGATAGATGTCCATTGTCTTGGGAATCATGTTTCAGGCAGTAAATCTGGAGAGTTTTAAATTATCTCAAGTATATTGCCAAGGGTCTTTTGTCTTTCTCAAAATATTCTAGTTTTTCAAGGTAGTTACATGCCCTTAGTGGCTAGAGTGTTTATCTGTTTCTTACGGCATTTCACATAGCTAGTTTCTAAGTCTCACCCTCTCCAGTGATCTCACATAATACTGTGTTAATCTTTTTTTTCCCAGACCAGATGTCTCATCACAAATGGAGACTCCACTATTTGGTGTCAGATAAGTTATCATAGCTTCTTACCTAATTGTGAGATGATAGTCCACGACCATCATGAACCAGTCCTAACTTTAAAGCACCATGCATCCTACCACTAGATAATTATGGAGAAAATATAAATGTAATTGGTGACTTAGTCTCAGGGTGATTATTTAACAGATAAAGTTGGGCAATGTATCTTAGTTTGGAGAATTTCTAAAAGTCAATAATAAATAAAATACTTTTATAATGTAATGCTTCACCAAGTTAAGGCAGAAAATGGAAAGTTTTTTTCTGTTTGCCATGCCCACTTTTTAATTGGGGAAAAAAGATTCTTATAATCATAAAAAAATTGGCTCTTTATCATTAAGTAGAAAAAGCCAAAGGGACATTACTAAAAAGAGCTATCAGAGAATTTAAGAAAGAGGAGCAACACTCAGTGAGGCCTTAAATTAGTCCGATGTTCAAGTTGTCACAGAACCTCTTGTCAATGTGGTTACAGTACTTTTGCACTGGAGTTGAAATTTCTTTTTCTTTTTTTGATATGGAGTTGAAATTTCAGTAATGAAATGATTAGTATTCTAAACTAAAGACCAGCAGAAATTTGAAGGAACAGAAAAACATTTCAGAATCTATTTATATCAATATCTTTGATATGTGTATTCAGAAGCTCTAATCACACAGTAATGAAGTAGACTGTTGTGTTCATTTCAAGTAAAATTAAGGCCCTACCAAACTTTCTGAGACCCTCCACCTTTAGAATAGATTAAAAATAATGTTTATATTTATCCTTTTTATTCTCATGGCTGCCTTATTTGGGCTCTCAGTTTAATCTTAGATATTACCATAGATTCTGAATTTTTTGTCTAGATTCTCTGCTGTCCTATACAAGATTCATACATAAAGTCCTATCAAATCATAATAATTCTCTTTCTCAAGATTTTTGAATCATGGCCTGTATATTATTTAATCAAAGTCCTAGCCAAGAGATTGCAGTCTCTCTGTTACCTTGCCCTAAAGAAGCCTCACTCTTCAGCGAGTCTTCTTCCTCAGACATACATTGTGCCATCTTACCTTGTTTGTTCTACTTGCTATGTACTCATCTACCTCTGCCAGAATTCAGACATTCCTTTCCAATTCTCTACTAAACAGCTACCTTACCTGTACTCTGTGGAACTGTGCCAGCAAGACATAATTCTTCTTTCTCTGCCCTAGTAATTAATTGTTTAATTCATCTGGGTTGTTTCTAATCACTGGCAGCAAGTATATGTGTGTCTGTGTCTATGTGTATGTCTGTGTGTGTGTGTGTGCGTGCATGTGTATATACTCCCTTGTGTATGAATTGACTTGTGTCATTTCTACCAGTTTAGTCAGGCTATAATATGTCTTGAGTTTCGGATTGACATACTGTGTTCTGAAAATCTTTGCTACCACTTTTCTTGCACTCCCTCCACCTTCCTTCCCCTCCTGTCTCCCTCTCTCTATCTAGCAATACCCACACAGAGCTAACTAACATTCCACCTTGCACACAGGAGCTTTTATGTTTGTTGAAATAGAATGAAATCACATGAAGCTGTGCTAGCTTAATAAAGTTCCCTCTATCAGTAGCAAGTACCATGACTGTTCAATGCTAACAGAAGGTTATGTACTTAATACTTTTTTCCCTGATTTAAAAAAATTAAAATCCTGCAAATTTTTGGAATTGAGTCACCTTTAAGTTTTAGCTCCCTGGAAATCTAGCCAGTCATTTTCACTGAATGAAGCAGCAGTGATATATTATATTTATTAAGATTAAGAACATTTTTCAGGTGTATGAAATGCACATTATGCTGAATATTTAAGCCAGTAATCTTGGGAATCAATGTGCCTATTTTATGATGACTAGGAGTATTATGGTTTATACTTAGGGAAATTCATGAATGATTGCTGAATACTGAATTTTATTTATTTGTTTGTTTAAGACAGGGTCTTATTATGTAGCCCAGTAATACAGGCTGGCCTTCAACTCACAACCATGCTCTTGCCTCAGCCTCCTGAGTTCTGGGATTGCAGACATGTGCCACCATACCCAATGCCCTAAATTTTATTTTTTAAATGATCTACAGTAAACTGAAGCATATAATCTGACCAGTCCACTTTTGGACCCAATATTTTAAGTGTTAGATGCTGAGGCATGCCATCTTTTTCTTGACATTGGTCATCTCCCAGGAGCTGAACAAATGCTTGCTGAATTATCTAATGAGCAATATGGAGAAGATAAGTTGATTTCATACTTGATGAGTCCAGTAGAAATTTATCCTAATTTACCAAAATTTTATTTAACCAATTTGTGGTCTATTCTCCTGTCTCTCTATGCCATCCCAAAACACATAGATCTTTCTCCATGAAACTAAGACCAAATTATTGCTTAATTGGTAGGAAATGGCACTATAATCTATTTAAAATAATAGAGCTGATTAATCCTTCATAACTTCATAATATCAAATTTTACCTCATTATTACTCTTCTTCCCTATTTCTACTAATCTCTCCTCCTCACTTTCTCTCCATTGTCATAATGTGCTCTATGGTTGATAATCTTTTCTCATGCTCTTACCCTGTCCCTTAAAGCTCTTTGGCCCTTTACTATAGTTAGGAGAACCCAGTTCTTGGCTTTATCTGAGAACCAACGTTGTTTGAATATTCATGTTTCCTCAAAACCTTATTAATACTGCTTTTCCTTACTTCCATGTATCGGTATCTAATTCCAACATAGTTTGCAGTATTATTCATACCACTACTGTGTGTGTGCATTGCAATATGCATCACAACTTGGTTCCTTGCCATTTCTCAAATATGGACACAAACCTGCTTTCTTGCCTCCTAAATTTATTGAGTTTGTTCTTCCCTAAAATCTACTCTTTCCCCACTACTATGACACTTATATTTCAAACTATGAGTTCTGACTTCAGATAATATATAAGCACTGGGGAAAGGAATATAAATTTTGTAGAGATTCTCAAATACACTTTTTTCTCAGTGGAGAGTTCAGAGTTTTGATCACATTCTCAGAAGGAAGGCAAGATTTATCCCAGACTTTAAGAATATTGTTCTCATTTACTTTTCTAAACTACACATTTGTTTTTGTTTCATATTGCTTTGTTCATGTAATCATGCATGTATCCATGTATGTGACTATGTACTCTCTCTTGTTAGATTATAATGTTTAATACATTATATATTTCTAAATCACTATATTTTCTGCACACTACCTTTTTTATATGATAGGCACTGTCACTGTGTAATAATTACAACTCATCTTTTGTAAGATACAGTCAGGGCTCTGATCTTTAGGACATTAGAATTCCCTTCAATTTAAAAAAAATGAATATGATAAATATATTAAAAAAATTTTATTCATTTCTCAGAGCACTTGTCAGATAGGTGGTAAATATTCTGGTTATTCCTTTAGCCTGATTAATGAGCCTCAATGAATTTGTGATTACTTGGAAGACTTGGGTTTCTGAGTAGCCTCCAACATACTTGCTCTGAAGTTGTTATCTTCCTGATAAAAAAATAAACCAATCTTTATTTATTTATTGGTTCTCTTGTCTTTCCATGTTCCTCGACCCCACAAATTTAGTACAGGCCTGAGTGGATTAGGGCAGTACATTTCTATGGACAAAATGAATAGGCCATTTTTTTTCTGTATTACAAATTGTGGCACAAACAAGAGCTCAAATTTTGAAGATACAAGGTGGTCTACACAGTAAATATCTATCGTAGGGAATGCAGCTTCATCTGTGTATCACTTTGTTTCTTTGTATCTCCTCTGAGCTTTTCAAAACAACCAGAAGGCACAGGGGACTCACTCAGAGAAGGGTCTCTGCTCAGTCCCTAGGACATGCACACATACTTACACATGTATGATATGCACATAAGCAAGAAAAAAAGGACTCGAAATGAGAAGACTATTTTCTAGCAATGTGACCTACTAGAGAAGAGTTGAAATCTAGGAACTTCTGTGGTAATAATTTCAGTAACACAAGCAAAGCTCTAAGAAAAATAAATGCTTAGCTCTTCAAAGAAAAGGAACTGCTAAAGCAGGTGCAATGGCATACCCCTGTAATCTCAGCATTCTGAGAAGCTGAGACAGGAAGATCAGAAGTTTGTGTCCCAGCTGGGCAACTTAGAGACCAAGCAAGGCCCTTACTTTATGAGTTGTGGGTGGGGAAGAACCGTCCCAGTCTAGCCCACTTACCGTGCTGCTTCGCAAACCCAGGACATGCAGATATATCCCCCAAGTCCTAGTTCAAGACCATAGCACAGTGCAAAGGATGGAAGATGACTGAGTCAGTGTCCGATCCAAGCTCCAAGAAGGCCAGAGGAGGTACCCTAACCAAGACCCTTCAGCCTGAGAAAGTATCATAAAGACAGCTTTGAACTAAAGCCTCTGTGGCTTTTTATTGATAGAACCAGGAACCACAGATAAAAGAAAAAAGAAGTGCATCTGGGCAGGAACTGTTTCAGGTGACAGAGGAAGGACAAGGAAAGGTCAGGGTGGCCTAGTGAATAAGTACTTTTTCTATAATTTATTAACCTAACATATTCTTAGTATCACCTTTTATTAATTTTAGGGAAGAACTAGCAGCTTGGGAAAATAATACATAATAAAATTAATGCTATCAATTCCCAAGTTGTTTAGAAGACTAGATTTAATGTTGCTATAATGGATACTGTTTTGTTTTGTTTTTGTTTTTTTTTTTAGCAGCACTGGGGATTGAACTCAGGACCCTGCACTTGCTAGGCAGGCGCTTATTCCACTGAGCTATATCCCCAGCCCATGGATACTGAATATCTGTGTATAGAATGTTCAACCATAAAGAAACTAGAAAATTGATAGAAAATAAAGATTGTGCTATAGATATTAATTACCATCTATCATTTTTTCCTTTGGAGGGAGCAGTATGAAATAGCAAGGTATTATCAATTTTCATAGCAAAGTATGACATGAGAAAGTTAACTCTGTTTTAAATCATGTACTGAATTGTTAATGTGATTAAATAATAAAATTTATTTT
The DNA here is from genome assembly GCA_004027595.1 of Dinomys branickii. Taxonomy (NCBI): domain Eukaryota; kingdom Metazoa; phylum Chordata; class Mammalia; order Rodentia; family Dinomyidae; genus Dinomys; species Dinomys branickii. Next base: position 87,430 of record PVLD010003781.1, on the reverse strand, counting down.
CTCTCTAGAATTGCATAATGGGTTTTAAAAAAAATTACTTAATGTTTTAAGCATAATCCAGTAACCACATGCAGGTTGTTACCTGTTTTTTAAGAGAATCTGTAGTATTAGTAGGGGCTGAAAGATCGTCTTTAACCATGAGTGTCCCAAGAGCATCTCACATTCTTCACTGGCACCTTCTTAAGGTATTGTGACTGTTCATGGTGCGCTGAAGCTACATAGAAGAGAACTATTTCATTTGTCGTCCCTTTTCTTTGTTGGCTCTAAATTATTTTCTCTTCTACATTCCATTTCTGCTGTCATTCCTGATATCTCTGCCTCACCACCACATCCTAATATGTAGTAGCCATAGTTATAGCTACATCTGAATATTTGTTCAAATCCACTTCCAGATTTTACTATAAGATTAAGAAAGGGATGTGTAGACCTAGTAACTATTTTAAATATTCATAAAGGATTTTTGTACATTTGCATTAAAATACTAGTTATATTGGGCTGAGAATCTGTTGTATGATTTTTCTTTCATGACAGAATAGAGAAAAAATATTAAATACTACTTAGGTGGAAGACTATGTAGAGAGTAGTTACTAACCCACATCCTGCACTATGAAAATCAAGAATGTTTTCTCATAACTAGGAAAATCTTCCGGGGTTCCTGCTTCTCAGGTCTCCATGCTGATTGTAATTACAGAATATTCAAAAAGGTTTACTTTTGTGACTGGACTTACTAGTAATGTGCATATTTTTATTTGTTTCTTTGGGGGTGGGGGGAGGGGAAAGCACATTCATTGATAACTATTCTTTAGGCACCGTTGAAAAAGAAGTTGAACTTTAAGAGAATATTTCAAAAATTTTCTGGTCAGCCTTTTATTACTATCTTGTCTTGAGCCCTTTTTTTAATGACATCTATTATCAGATTGAAATGGCGATTGAGACGCTGCAAAAGTCTGACGGTCTGTCCACTCACAGAAGCTCACTTCTCAACAGCCATGTAAGTTGCCTCTTCTTCATGTAAACTAATCTCTTGCTTGTTCTGCATGTGTTGCTTGCCTCTAAATGCTTGTTTTATTTATTTATTTTGCTTCTTAACCTTCCTGTCTTAGCCCCTTATGATCTTTGAATTCGTTAATGGCTGTTAGGTACAAGGAAATATCTCAAAAATGAAGCCTAGGTTTTTATACTGTCTGAATACAGATAAAGCATTTTAAGAATAATGAGAAGCTGCCATTTACTTGTAAAAAAAAAAGATTACTGGTGATTTTAAATATTTAAATAAAGTTTCCAGTCTGATATTTATTTACCATAAAGCAAAAATTCTTATAATCTATATGGTTACATGTTGGAGACATAACAATAGCCATGTCTATTTATATGAGTAGAAAGAGATTTTTTTTTAGTGGATAAAAGATTACTAATGCCAAATCCAGGAACAAACTATTTGAAAATGATTTAAACCATTTTAACCATTTATTTATTATTTTAAATTTTTTTTATTTTAAAAATTAAAATAACTAACAACAACAATGAAGACAAAATCAAAACAACACAAAAACAACAAAAATGATATGTGACCTCAAAACAAAACAAAATGGTAGGGATTTACGATGGTTGCTACATTTCACACTGTTACCTTCAGTGAAGTTGCTTGTCCACCAGACCTAAGAATGTAGGATTGATCAGATAATCAAAGACAGTAACAAGTAACAAAATACCCCAACACTGGAAGTGATGCAGAGCTTCACCATACAAGATGGTAAACCATTAATATTTATGACATGGACAGCACACAGCAGCATAAATGAGCTCAGGTCTCAAAAATAAAAGAGCAGTGAAAAATGAACCAAAGGTAAAGATGAGGTTGTAGGCACTCCGTAAGTTGCTTATAGTTTAGATAACACAGAATTACTATGACTATTTCTTGATGCTTTCACTGTTACCAGGTACAGCATCACCATGGCAGTGGTAAGTGTAAGAAGGACTATAACAGTTTCGTGAAATTATAAACATTTCGATAAGTTCAAATTTGGGGAACCAGGGAAAATGTTGATTAGAAATTACCCTAAGATACGAAAAAAGTAAGTAGATCTGTGACCTTAAATCTGTTGTGGGTAGAGCTTTGCTAAGTTAATGCCAGTGACATTTTAGTAAGGATTAGAGTTTTTCTCCCCAGCTGACAGTGTTTTCTTAAATTGAAAGGTTGAATTACTATGATTTCTTAATTTTTGCCCATTTCTATTGCTGCCAAGTTTAAAATTGCAAGGACTGGGGATATAGCTCAGTGGCACAGTGCCTGCCTAGCAAGTACAAGGTCATGAGTTCAATTCCTGGTACAAAAAAAAAGTTTAAAATTGCATTTTCCAAAAGAAAGGTCATTTTTAAAAATAAGTTTAAACTTTTAATTCACAGAAAATGTTTCTGCTATGCTCTTTAAATATTTGGACTTTTTTTTTTTTTTTTTGCCATACTGGGGGTTGAAACCAGTACCTGACATGTACTCAGCTAGTGCTCTACCACTGCGCTACATCCCCTGCATTTGGATTTCTAAACACTTCAGTTTTTAATTCCAAATTGACACTACCTTCTTATGTCCCAACACATTTATTTTTTAGATAGGGTATTTTGTCTTGTTTCTTTTTCAAGTGGAAGTTTCCTGGTAAACAAAAACAGGTCAGGCAACTGGAAAATGCCAATAATTTTAATGAAAACCATAAATATAAATTTTACCATAACAAAATATATTTTTGCCTTTCCTTTTGAAACAGTTTAAGACTATGATTTTCCCCCTTTCTGAAAATCCATATGCAAGTATGTCACTCTTGCATATTTCATAAGCATACCCTGCTGTGTTGGCATAACTCTGTGGTTGTATTAAAAGGCTAATTTACTATTACTATTAGGCTGTGTCTATGTGGGGAGCAGTGCTAGGCAGCTGCTTTTTGTGTTTGAAAATATGAAGAGAAAATGTTACTCACTTTTAGTCCAAAATGTGCAAGGACATTAAAGTACCCCTCCCCGCAAAAGATCACCAAAGTTTCCAGTTACTTTCAAACTTCCAAGTTATGCTTGATATTCAGTTCACTTTTCACTTTTATTTAGAATATACAGTAAAGCAAATACATGACATATTACACATTTAATTTTATCTTCAACTTCAGTTACACATTTTCACTTATATCTTCATGAACAATAACAGGTAATAAGATATGTTTTGCATTTTTTATTGGTTGGTTTCTTTTTTTGGAAATGTCAGATATGCTGTGTTTTTTAAAAATTACTTTTCTTGTGGAATTGATGAACTAATATTTAACGTTACATGAGTTGTTAAGCTGTGTAGCAACAGGGAATTTATTATCTTCCTTTGGCTTTGTGTTTTTATATTACGTGTTGTAGTAAGTCTTCCATACTGGAACAACTGTCAGAGGCATTTCAGTACGTAGACAGAGTGGACACAAATGTTTCTAATGCAATGATAACCTTTGTGTAACTGTGCTAATTGACTTTTAACACACTTAGTGAAGTTTAGGACAAACTACATTTATAGTCAAGTTTTTAGAAGTACAAATGATTCTAAACTGGTTGTAAACAGTGGAGATAGGTCCAGGGTTTCTGTGGGCTTAGGAGTTAAGTTAGTTTCTCTCTGAACATAGAAAAAGATCCTACTGTCTTTTTGTCCTTGGAAAGTTAATGATGCTCTTAATTTTTATTAGGTTTGTCCAAACAACTGGAATAAACTACTGCATGACTTCCAACTGATAATATCTCTCTAACAGTATTTTGGATTCTGTGAACTTATTTTGTGATTTTCTACTGTGTGAAAATTTTTTAGGAGAAAAAATGTGTTTTAAAAATGGTAGTATTTTAAATATTAATAAATAAATGTATCTTTATATACCATATAGATATAATATAGTTATTTGAGATGTGTTGGATTATTTGAAGTGTACAGGAGTTCAAGTATATAATAATAAGTTCTCTAGTTTATAAGTTTCTACAAAGGACTACTTTCATTAGGCAAAAAATTAGAAGACATCACCAATAATACATATCCCATATTCATAGAAACTAATTAAAGACATGTTGACTTTTGAGATAAAGCATCTAGTTTTATTTTATTTGGGGATATGGAGTAGAAAGGATTTCCTATTTTCTCTTTATTTGATTATTCTCAACGACTGAGAAAATTCTTATTAGAAGCAAATTTAATAAATAATCCTTTCTTAGAATCCAAATTGATTGTTTTGCTTTTTAACATTTTCACATTAGGAGATGGAGTCAATATTATATTTTATATTCCATTTCCTTGAATTCTTAAGACAATTTTTGTACTTTTAATTTATCTTCATCATTGTCCAGCCAGACTAAAATACACATAACTTACATGTTTCATGCACTGTGGATTACCCCACCTGTAACTAGGTACAGTTATACCACATACAGGACTTTCTTGTATTAAGAGTCTTAACTCAGTGAAATTATTTCAATACTAGCATCTCATAGACAATAAATATTTATTGATAATTCAAAATTTCAAGAGACTAAGAATTTTTACATTTTGTCTACCAAGATTCCTGGTGTTTTAAACAGTGCTAATAGATGCTAACTAAAATTTGCTAAACAATGAATCTAGTAAACAATAGAAGCAAATACACTTTATCTTACTTTCGTTGTTCTAAGATGCTTTTGCCAGTCACATGTGTGTTTATTTGGAGACTCATATATGCATTGAATTTTTTCTTTGTTTTCAAGTATTCCACCACAGGTGTATGTGTGCACATTAATGGTAGAGTGCTGTCATGCCTGGCATGCTAACTGAAGAACATAGGATTTTTCTAACATTTCCCACAGGCATTTTTTCACCTGAAGCACAGACTTTCTTTCCTCCAGTCTAATCTTTTAAAAAGTTCTAGATATGAGTCACATCATTTATGTCTGTGTATTTTAGAATGGTACTTTTAATTTGGCTTTACAGAACTATTACTGTAAGGTTATTTAAAAGTTTCTCTGCCTAAATAGAGTTTCTAATTTTTATCATAGCACACTTAAAGTTTCTTTTGGACTCCTTCTGTGTTGTAATTAATTTAAATTGTCATTTAATACTTATAGTGTGTTTAATTTAGGAGCGTTTCAATTGTACATTTGAAATAAGAAATGTTAAATTGTTCCCATTTCACATAGTGTTCTTACAGTTTTATAGTTTTTTAAAATTTGACTAAAAGTATAAAAAACCCTAACATTTGTTTTATATGTTTTTCATAATTAAGAAGTTATGCCTTCAGACTTTTGCTGGTTTTAGCTACTGAAATATAGTCAGCTCAAAGGAAAACCTTGTTTTCCTTGCATTCTCCCTTCACTTTTCTGTATTATAAATGTTACTATAGCGAAAAGAAGTCTATAAAAATGCATTTCCTAAGTGAACTGAACTTGAAATCAATCTTTATGGACAGCAATCCATTGGGAAAGGGGAAATGCCAAATATTACATTTAAATGTTAATTGGGCAGTGCAGTATTTATTTCTTTTTCTTTGTCAATCGTTATTTCCTTTTGGGATAAATAAAGGGAGCTGTTTATCTGCTTTACTCTATCCTGATTGGTATATATTAAATGCAAAGTTTGAAAGATACAACAGTCTGTTTCTATTCTTAGATGAGTGTATTTTAGTTCATAGGTAGAACCATCGGGATTGAAAGGTTAAAAGTTTCTGCAATATTTCATGGGCCTTTAAAACCATAAAGAGTAAAAGGAACAGTAGCGTGTCATTTTAATTTGCTAAATGTTAAGGGTGTTGAATTCTAATATCCAGGTAGTTTGTTAAAAACAAAACCACAGAAAACAATGCACCTTATAACAAGCCATGAATTTGGGGGAGCATGGGGAGTATGTGGAGCATATGCTTTTAGGCTACCTTTAAAGTTTTGTGTAGTAATAAAAATAATTCTTCCTAATACTGTGTGTTAGATTCAATATCTGGTATATAATTTCATCAGTGTGTCAAATCCTGAGAGTTACATCCTGGCATATAGAATGCAGATTATAATCTGCAGCTGTATCTTAAAGTTTTATCTGGTGGATTTTAAATCAATTTCTGCTTATACAGCATTCCTAGGAGATAAGCCTCTGTTTAGTGTAGCCCTTGGCAGGCATCCTGGTTGGAACCCAAGAAGGTTGTAGAACCACCTTTATTTCTTTAGGGCCTTCCCTCCACTTGACCTCCTGCTCCTTCAGAGTGCTCTCCAGGCAAGAAATACTGTTCCTCTGCCTGTAAGCATCGAGTAGAGAAAAGTAAACTGCTTTTGCCACTGTCAAAATTAAAGTCAGTAAAATACCTGTCCATGGGAAACTTTTCAAGCCAACTAGTGATTTTACAAACACACACACAGCATTAAATCTGTTTTATTACTTATACACTTTAGGTTGCAAAGTTCATATAAAATTGACTATATTTGATTTTGGGAAAAATGCTCTTTATAGTAAGATTTCCTCTATAGATATCATCTGTTATTAGTAAAGGAAGGAATATTGATTTTTTTCACTCCTCTTTGTAATCATTCTATTATACCTTTGATAATGTTATTTAATGAGGATATATAGATACACATACAAGTATATATTTGGTATTTTTAATTTACATTTATTGTGTACTGAATGCTTGTGGATATGGGAACCTCATTAGTTCATTTGCTAAATATTACTGCTTTTTAGAAAGTATTTATATGCTTTATATATTTGCCTTTCCAGAGCTTTCTTCTTAGTACTTTTTATAACTCTTAATATTAAAGTTCTGTTTTTCTTTCTTTAACGTATTAGGAATACCTATAGAAGGCAGTCACCACTTCCTCCATTTGGTACATGTACTTAAAAGTAGAGCCATTGCTTTTATGCAAAATGACTCACCCAGCTGAAAGTGGTGGGGCTCATCTGTAATCCCAATACACTTGGGAGACTGAGGCAGGAGGATTGTTGCAAGTTCGAGGCCAGCCTGGGCTGCAAAGTGAACTCAAGGCCAGTCAAAACTATATAGTGAGACCCTGCCTCAAAAAAACAAAAAAACAAAAACAAAACAAAACAACCAACTAACAAACAAAAGGACTCACTAGAGCTACTGTAATACCACTCAATACTTTCAAATACCAATAATTTTCCTGAGGCACATGGATGAATTACATGAGTCAAGTTTGTATTGCTGCTTGTCAAGCAGTCTCCCACAGTTGTGTTCATGATCAACACACTCTCAAACAAAAGCAAAAGCATCACAGAATCATTCTGGCCCAATGGTGTAGGCAGAATACTGCTTTGAGGCTCGGTAACAGTAATTTTCTTAATCAGTTTACCTCCTATCTTTTACACTAAATGAACATGTATAATGTTCTAAGTATGTATTCTATGTATTATTAAGAATGCTCAGAAATCATGTTTGTGTACCTCTGGAAATGTTGCATACTGACAATAAAGTTAGTATGAAAATTCATATGAAAAGAATTCTTTTGACTTGTAATATATTTTTGTTATTATAAAAATGAACGTTTACCTTATATATTGTTTTAGAAGTTTTAGATGTTTGTATATGTTGCAGAGCTAATGTATAAATTTAAATATATATGCATATGCATATGAATTCCACAAAGAACTTGAAGTCTTCCTGAGCAGAACATTAATTTTATTTTTTAAAATACTCTGTTTTATCTATGGGTGTGATGGCTATAACTTCCAAACTAACAGTCAGTATAGTTTTAATGTTACAGGTTCAATTACTTAAGCATCACAATATAATATTCGAAATTAAAATACTTCTGGAAACCTCAGTTGACATACTCATAAGCAATATTGAAAATATTGAATGAATTTTTATTAAAAAGAAATTTGAGGTTCTGAGTTTGATTATGCATCTTAAAATATGTGAGTTTAATGGGAATATTCTTTTATTTACTTAAATGTTCCTACCATCAGTTTTAACATTTGACTCTGAATTCCCAGAGGATAGGTGAGCTCACATTTAACTTTGCATTACTGGTACCTAGCACATTGCCTGCTGATACGAGTTCGTACTTAATAAGTGAATTCTTTGTATTTCTATAATATATATTTCACTAAGGTTACATGTTAAGTATTGGTGCTTTACTGTACCTATAATATATATCATGGAAATTTTGTTGAGAACAATAATATGAAATATTTGATGCTTTGGTAGAATTAACCCTTGGTCTAGATTCCAGAGAAATTAGGAAGCCTGAGTTGGAGAACAGGCTGAGGCATTGAGACAGTTTGTGACCTTAAGACAGTTATTTCAACCTGTTTCACTTTTCCTTTTGTAAATAAGTAGATGAACAAATGAGCCTCCTGTTGAGATTCAATAATAGATACCTAGACTGAATTTTCTAAAAGTTTCTTGTGCATGTTGTACATTAAAGATTAATTTTTTTAAAAATATATGCTGGACAACATAAAAGTTTATGAGAAAATTTTGCTTTACTAACCGCCATTAGAGTGAAATTCAAATGAATGTAAAAAGAGTTTCTTTTTATGTGATATAAATTCTTTGCCAATATCTAGTGAGTTTCTTCCTTCTGGGGAAGGCCTGACTGAAATTTGTCCTTTTTATTTGCATAATTTGTCCCAGTAGACAGTAGTTAGTATATTATCTATCTGATAATTATTATTAATAATTAATAAACATCAGATAATTATTATTACCTTATAATCAGCAGTAAGTTAGAAGAACCTTAACATAAAATCTTATACAAATCAGCCTGATATTCACATAGTATAACGAACCAACATGAAAGACATGCCATTCTACCAGCTTTGGCAACATGTTTTGTGCATTACAATTACAAGTTATATTTATGACCAATTAACAACATTATATAAATTCCCTGAGGAGATATTTGCCTCCAAAATTATAGTTAATGCTGGGAAAATTAGTGGGTTTCTACATGTGCTTGAATATTTGGGGAAAAATGGGTATCAATATGATGTGTTGCTCTGCTATTTATAGTGTTTTTGAGAGTTTCTCAAAGTCAGATTATACTGGCCTCTAAAATACCACAATTATTTTATCATAAGAGTTAATAAACCTAGATGTGGTGGCATGTGCCTGTAATCCCTGCCCTTGGGATACTGAAGCAAGAGGCTTGCTGTGAGTTTAAGGCCAGCCTGGGCTACAAAGTGAGTTGAAGGCCAGCCTGAACTGCAGAGTGAAACCCTGTCTCAAAAAGACAAAAAAAAGTTACTGAAGAAATTTTAAGTACTTCTTGTATTGTGTTTGCAATGACTTGAAGTGAAATTGTGACAAATTCCTGATTGCTCTGTGTTTCCTTTGTCTTATTTGCACTAGCTTCAGTGGCTATTGGACAATTATGAGACAGCAGAAGGAGTGAGCCTTCCCAGAAGCACTCTATACAACCACTACCTTCGACACTGTCAGGAACACAAATTGGACCCAGTCAATGCTGCCTCTTTTGGAAAATTAATAAGGTCAATTTTTATGGGACTACGAACCAGGAGATTGGGCACTAGGTTAGTACCGCAAAACAAGATCATCAACCAATCTCTCCCTTTCAAACTAGAGCAGTTTGGTATATTGTTCAAACAGAATACTTAATTACAGGTAATATGCAAGGAAAAAATGTAGAATGAGCTCAGTTCATAAATTTCACAGGAAAAAGAGTCACTCTTCAATGAATAGTACCAAGCCAAAATAATATACTGTCCTGAAACATTAACTGAGCAAGTTTAGTGAAGAACTGATTCTCAGATTACGTAGAAATTAACAGACCAACCTGCTAATGCAAGATTTGCATGAGGGTTTCTGTTTAGTTTGTTTTTGTGATACTGGGGCTTGAACGAAGGCCCTTACACATGTTAAGCAACTGCTCTACCACAAGCTACAGCCTTGGCCCTGCATGTGGTACTTTAAAAATTAGTGTCTATCACCGTATTCTTTCTTGAAAATAACCAAAAGATGATAAACGTAGTGACATAGTAAATGGGAAACTCTTATCTCCTGTTACTTATAAAATTATAATTAATTTTCTTTGTAATTTATTTGAATAGAGGAAAAAATTAAAACAAGTTTTCATTTCATTTTGTATAGCTGCAATCAACTAAAAGTTATTTAATAAAGTTGTAAAATATGAGTACTTGATGGCATGAATGATATCATGCTATCTCCTATTTTACCTCTTAGTCTTCTTTTATTTATTTTTCTGTTCTTGGTTATGAAACTATCCATCTATGGAAGTAAATATACAGTGGTGCCTCTGTTCATGACCTTAATTCTTTCCATGATTCTGGTTGCAAACCTAATCAAATTCAATGGTTAGGTTCACTGTTGATCTTACGGGGAAATTTGACTTGGTTCTATTCTATATTTTCTATTTCATAACAACAAGTAATATTGGGAAGGAGCTTCCAGTTTTTCTTTTCTTTGGAAATAAACTAAGTGTCTTTGCTACCAAAAAAAAAAAAAATGATAAAAAGAAATTATCAAATTATGGAACTTCATTTTTATCCCCATAATTTCTGCAAATTGAAAACAAATTTTCAAGTAGTTATGCAGAATCATATGGGTACTTTTTAACTTTGTAAATACTAGAGAAATAATGTAAAAAATATTAAAGTTGTCATACTGCATAATATTAGGTGATGTACCTTTCATTAGTTATAAATCACAACTTTAGACTATTTTAGTAAAGCAGTTTCAATCTTAGTAAAATAAAAAGTACCTTAGTAATATAAACTCACCATATATTTTCACTGAAAATAGCACTGTTCTCAAGTAGAAGATTGAACTTTTTCTCATTCATCTCAAGGTTCATGGACTATACCCCTAAAACAAAAGACAAATTAGCAAGAGAAAAACATACCAATTTATTTAATATAAGTCTTACATGACATGCAGCCATCTAGTCTTGTGCACGATGTGGACCTTCAGGAATAAAGGCCTGCAGGAACAGGGAAATGGTGTTTTATTCTAGGCCTGACTAAGAAGTGGATACTTCTGGGGAGACATGATTGGCCAAAAGGCATATGATCATAATTTTTAGCTTGGGTGGGGGGTAGATGACTCAACAAGGCCCATTTGTTTAAATTTGTCTCTAGAGTGAAAGTCTTATCCCTCTTCAGATAAAAAGGGGTGAGAGTAATGTTTTCGAATTTCTACATCTTCCTTCTGTTATTTTCTCAAAGCCAGAGCACCACATTTTGGTATAATGTCCTGCACCCTGTCAATTTGTCAGTTTTATAAGATTTGTAAGGCCTATAGGTACTCAAATTGTGAATTATTCCTTGCTTAATAACTATATTTTCAGATTGGTGGAAGTTCTTTTATAGATGTATTTTCTTCTATCTATACTTCAAAAAGTAGTATATTTTAAACTGTAGAATATGATTGTCTATTCAGGCTAAAGAAACTGGCTTTCATTCCCTTGAAAACTTTTGTTTCTCTAGTATTTTTTTTCCCCACAAACTAGGAAAATCATTACTTGGGAACCCAACCTACTATCTCCTAGCTGGTGGCTCAGTAGTTACACATAGGGTGCCAATATTTTGAAACTCTGGGCTTTATTCAACATTCTAATAGCTGTGTTGTTGTGCTGCTTTTGTTCCTGAAAAGGACTTCAATGGGTCCTATTTTGAGGCTCCATTCAAACCTTGAAACACATCTTTAAAATAGAAAGGGACAAAATTGGAGTTGTTTGGGTTTGTGAATGAGTAGAATCCATATTCTGTAAGTACATTTTACAATACAGCAGCTTCTGCTTTCTAAGGGACCCTCCCCAACAATTATGTCCCCTGCTTCTCTCACAATTGTATGATAGTGTTTGCAACTGAGCTGGAAAGCAAAGCCTAGAAAAATAGAGAAAGTAAATATGACGGGGTGGAGATGGGGTTTAAACAAATGAAATGTTAGGAAGATAAGACTCGGTTGAAGGAAAACTGACAGCAATAGGTGTGAAATCGCAGAGATTCTTTCTGCTGTGGAAACTGGCATTTACTTTCTATGCTTAATCCATAGAATGGAAGGGTAATCAGTACAAATCATGAGGCAAGCTAAATCAGATACTTTAAAACAGCACTATATCCTGAAATACTATCAGTAACATTATGTGGTGAAGTGATCTAAACCAGACTGTACCTTTTCTAACATTTTTTGACCTAAATAAGCAAAAAATAAATAAAATCAATATTTATAAACAAAGGAAATAAAAGTATGTTTTGATAGGTCCCATTTCCAAATTAAGTTTGAGCAAAAATAACCATGGGTTTGCTTCTCTCCCCTAGCCATTCTCAATGGTATGAAAAGAGGTACATCTCGCAACCTCACCCGAATGCTAATTTATAAGAAACTGAAAAGACTGTAGATACTCCATTCCCGTGGGCTTTCCCCAGGGAAACATTATAGATTTTTCCATGACTAAGAACTGCTTCCAGCCTGTGCCTCTACTTGCTCATTTGTTTGGGAGAACACTAAAAACTGTTTGTGGTGTTTTTTGCTTTATTCTTCAGTAGGTTTTGGAAACCAGTCCTAGTCTCTGCAAGTAGAGGGCCTTTCTGTATAGATATTGAGCGTTTATTTCTGCTTTATTTCACTGAAAGCTCTATGTTTTTTAAAACTATAGCAGTATTATTTATGTCATTATAATATCTCATCAAGTATCTAGGGTTAATCTAAAATGTGTTTACTAAACTTGGAAGTAAAATTTTGATCTATTTTTATGAAAAATATTTAATCCTTATTTCCCTTGCATTTCTTGTTGTAAATGAAATAAAAAATTGGGAAGAACATTGATGTGTTACTATATATAGACTTGTGAGAAAACTATTTTCCCGTTGTAAGAATTTATATATTTAAAACATAATTTTTGCAAGAATTTCCAAATTCTGTTCAGAGCAATACTGGTGATTTCTAATAGCAAATATAGTCTTTCTCATGAATGTGAGGAAAATGTGCTATTTTTATTCCAGGTGGAAATTTGCCATGTTCACAGAGATACTTCCCTGTATATGTTGTGACATATGTAATTCAGCCTACAAAACTGATATAAATCCATAAGAGCAGAGACTAATATATTTGAACTTCACTAAAATTTCTTCTTATTTAGGTTGTAGAATATGAAATACAATCACACCTCAGTTCATGAACGTTCCTTTTCATGATTCTCCAGAATCATGGAAGGAATTAAGCACATGAACTGAGGTACCACTGTACTAGACTTCGCCATAATATCTTATAACAAAGGTATCTTTATTTTACCATCCCTGAACACAGAGAAAAATGTGGGACATATTCAGAGCACAGAACTAAGGTTTTTATCTTTTTGTTTGATATAGCCATCTTCTAATAAATTCATGTTTAGCGTACAACCCTTTATCCTGTTATTGAATTTTTATTTTACCACTATTACCTCTTTTCAATTAAGTTTAAAATACAAATTTGAAAATAAAATTAACTTCAGTCGAACAAATGGACTGTTTGACTAATAACGTAAGTGAAGGTATGTAAGGGAATGTGTATCTTAGGGCCTTGAGCTGATTGTTTGAGAATGTTTTTTGGATTTTTAGATGTTATTGCTATAAAAGCAGGTATGCAAAAAAGATAAATCATGAACACACAACATGTTTTGTTTTTACTTAATGTTTTCCAAAGTTAAATTTATACTTCTTATGTTATTAATACTGATTTGACTGACTTTTTGTGTTTCTAATGTTTGTTGTTCTTTTATGAAGAGGAAACTCCAAGTACCATTACTATGGGATTCGCGTCAAGCCAGATTCCCCTCTCAATCGTCTGCAGGAAGACATGCAGTATATGGCTATGAGACAACAACCCATGCAACAGAAGCAAAGGTATACTTTGGAGTTATCATTAATAGGTCAAAACTATGTATTTCTAAATTGCTTAAGTCTCATTTTTTGAACAACTATAACAAATAACTAAGTGTAGAGGAATGTTGCTACTGTTGACACACTTTCACCATCAATAATTCTTCAGTCTGACTTAGAGTTTCCATGATCCTATCTTCCACAGATCTTAATTCTGATTCTCTCATCTATTTGGTGCTTTAAGTGTTAACATCTCAAACCAGTCAGACAAAAACATGAAATATAAAACATAAAGAACTAACCCAGCAAATACCCATTGGAGAAAGTTGTTTTAGAATTCATGAGCATCTGACTTGCTGTTCTGTGCATTCCTCCAGTCATTCTTTTTGACCAAGTATAAATTTCTACAGAATGTCTGGGACGTCTTACATTTTTTAAATGTAACTTTCATAAACATAGAATTTCAGAAGTTAGGAATTGTATGAAGAAATCTCAAGCATTCATGAATGAATGCATGCCTGGATGAATGGATAGATGGAAGGATGGATGGATGGATGGATGGATGGATGGATGGATGGTGGATGGATAGATGGATGGATGGATGGATGGATGGATGATAGAATCACATATCTTACAACTGAAAAGTACCTTAATCTAATGTGGTGTCACAACCTTAGGATAATCAAAGCATTAGCAGCTCAGCTTTTCAGGTGAATCCCAGAGAGATCAAATGATTTACATAAGCCCATAATATTGTTGCTAGTCAAGCGCCTTCGAGCCCCATGTAACTACTGTCACAATTTAGAGTAAATGAAAGATCATTCCTCTTTACAAGCATAGTTCAGACATGCCATCTAGTTGTGATTTTTTTTTTCTTTTCAATTCAACATGTGGAATTAGGAGAAAGGAAGCTGATGCTTACATTCTACTGCATGATTCTGAAGTGATTTAGTTGCTTTGGTCAGATCTCCAGATCTACTCTGTGTTAGTCAGAAGTGTTAGCTCTAAGACACTGCTAGAGAAAAAATATATCACAACTAGTCCTATTTTGATTTATTCAGCACACACTGAATCTCAGCTGTGTGAGAGGCATGCAAGATAAGATCCCTTCCTGTACCTTTGATGAGTTAAAACATTAGAAGGAAAGGGATATGGGGGGCTGAGAAAAAAGAAATGCAACCTGAGATGTGCTAAAATACAGCTTTGATCAAGGAACTATAGGATACAGAGTAATTTTCAAAAATCTGGGAGAGGGTGGATTGGGAAACCTCACAGAGAACGTGCTGTTTGGTTACAAACTAAGAAGAGTCAGATACAGAGGAATATTCAGGCAGAGAGAAAATGTAAACAAAAATACCTTGGGGTGAAGGTCCATGGTGCCTTCGGCAAGTGATCTATGATTTGGTGGGGTTGATATTATAGAAGAAAAATTGAGGAGATACTTTAGTGTTTTAGTGGGAGATGAAGTTTAAAAAGCAGCTTGGAGCATATATTAAGGGATTTAGTTTTATATGAAGCTAATAAACTTGTTCTTTGTGCAGAACATAGCTCTGAAGTTATTTAAGGCTTTGAAACAAAACAAAGAAACTTTTTTCTAGAGAGGTGACTTTTTTATTTGGGGCAAAACAGATTTATTGAGAAGAGAGTGGAGATAAAGACACGTATGGACCACACAGTCATAATTTACAGATATGTGTGTCAGCCTAAAGATTCAGTCAAGGATAAAAATATCTTAAAGGTCTTAGATTTTTAATTTACAGATTCTCTATCATCTTTTTTATTTGCTGAATTTTTCTTTTGCTATAAAGTCAGTGAAACATGTTAAGAAAGACTATAAGAAAACAAAGTCAGTCATAGAGCAGTACCTTACATAATAGAGGTGGAGGAGGCATGATGTGTAATAAACTATGCCTATCTTGGGCTTTGAATCTTTTTTTTCTATTTGTTAGCAACACTGTAGCTTTTCCTTTCCAATATAATCTCTGCCTTGTGCACAGCAGCAGTGTATGGTGGAGATGAAGTTAAAATCAAGCAAAACAAGAATTTCATTCAAGTACAATAGGTACTAAACTTAAATATGAACAAAAGCTACATAAATTATAACTAAGATAGCTGAAGGCTACTTCTTCCTGTGATTTAACTGCAAGCTTTCATAGAAAAAAAAGTTTTCCAAGGACATTGTTTATAAACACCTGAGCTAGGCAAGCAACTCATCTGTGAAATGAGTGACTCTGTGAAACAGATTCCAGAGCTATAAAGATTAAAAGGCAATGAAAACACCCACAACCTCCATATAATAGTAATTGCTTTTAGAAATAGATACAGTATGAATGTGTTTATAAAGAGATATAAAATTCTCAGTAATATTGATAAATTCTACCAACTTTAGTGTCTCAGAGAATTTGCTTTCTTATGAAATAAGAATGTTAGAGAACCAAAAAATTGAAATGTCTTTTAATTCCTTTTTTCTCCTGTGACACCAATTTTGTATTATGGACAGTTGCTGTTGAGATGGAGTCTTGGGGGCCAGGGATTTGTCTCAGTGGCGCAGTGCCTGCCCGGCAAGTGTGAGGTCCTGAGTTCTGCTCCTGGGACCCCTTTAAAAAGATGGAGTCACGAGTGACTATTACAGTGTTGGTGTTGTCTGCTGCTCCAGCTTCTCCTTGGATAAGCAGGAGGCTTCAGTTGGCTTTCTGAAGCATTAGTAGGCCTTATTTGAAGCCAGTTACCCTATTCTGTAGTAGCGCTAGGACTAGAGAGAAAGAATTTCTCTCCATAATTCTGTATATAAGGCCAAAATTAAATATATTTTTAAGTGATGGAAAAAGAACATTTCTTTTGAATATGGTATCATTTCTTTTGTGACTTAAAAACCTCAAATGAGTCTACTAAAGAAGTTAAAGTTTATATAAGAAGAAACTTTTGTTACAGTACAAGTGACTTGTGAAAGGTTTCAAATATTTTCTACTAAGTACTACAGTAGTATTTAATATTTCAAAATGTTCAAATTGTTCAAATACCTCTAGGATTATTTAATGCATCTACGTATATACATCTTCCATAGTATAAATTTACATGTGTCATACGTTCTTACAATTAAAGATTTTAACCACATGCAGTGATTATTTTGTCAATTAAATTTTAGGCTTGGTGCTCAATTTATTAGTTTTTCTAGTAAATTTGGAATTGTAATTATAGGGGTAGTTATGATTATTATTTTATATAGCTTTACAGTATCTTGAATTCTTTTACATAAGAAACCTCATTTAAAGATTTGATAGGGTGGTACAGGAAATGTCCACTTAACTGAAAATTAGATTCTCTGCACTGCTACCATATATATAAACTAGCAATAAATCTGGAAATAAATGGAAAGATCTTCTAACTGAGAAGCAGATGTCATAAAATCTCTAGTTTCTCATACTGGAAAGGTGAATCTATTCATACTATTTACCTAAGATAAACAAGCAGATTAGAACCCATTTAGCTGATAGGCAGTCATGAGATATGACAAGTTGACAGAGTCTTCTGTTTACCTTTGGGTTATCCAGTGCAGCTGTCTGTGGACATTCAGTGGAGGGACAGATGGACATAGTCCCTCCAATGGGCGTTTTTTTCTTTGGTACCGGGAATCGAACTTAGGACCTTGCACTTGCCAGGCAGGCACTTGTGCCACTGAGCTATATCCCAGCCCTTCCAATGGGCTTTGTGAATATCTTTCTAGTGACTAGCATCTAGTCTTATGCAACATAATAACTGTTTTGTATACTGGTGGTATTGTGGGTAATTGAGAAAAGAAAGAATATGCGATTGTTAAAATATCTTCTGTGGAAGAAATTCCATAGGAAGATAATTTTGCATTTAAATGAAATAACCTTGAATTTTTAAAGAAATCCACTCACTAATTTGCTGACACTAATTTAGATAACAAATCAATTAGGTTATCAATGAGCAAAAGGGACATCAATAATTTTTGGCTATGTAACCGAAGTAAAATTTTTGTTTCAGTTTATTTTTAATGATATGAAGACTACATAGTGAATATTGGCACATAAACTTTTTTTTTCAAATCCTAATAGTAAAAGTGGTGCAATGAAGTCAAGTGCTTTTGACTGTGTGCTTAGTCCTGTTGATCCCATTCACCATTCTGACTATATTAAACTGCATTCATCGTTTGTTCAGCAAATACATACCAACTGTCAGATGAATAGGAAATATATGTATGCCATATAAGACAGATCACAGGGTCACGCAATGTTATAACCAGAAGGAAGATATAGCTTCATCCAACCCATCCCCTTGATTAAAAAAAATGGAAGTAGAAAATCATAGAAACCTGGACAAGAACCCGATTTTTAAAAAAATTCTTGTAAGAATTACATATTAAAGGTGTAAGATATCCTAAAAAGAAACATATAAATGTTGTATTTGAAATAAAGGGAGAAATCACATTGTAAGGAGTGTTTTTTAATTCAATGAGAAAATTTGCCACTTCCTCCCTATTTGCAGGAATTAGATTCTCTGAAAGAATGAACCTTTGTGGCGCTGAGGGGAATAAAAGCGAGCCCCACGGAGAGACAGTACACCAGGGCTCCTTTTGATTGGCTCTGAAAGCATGCGTGTTCCTAAGGGAAAAAGAAGGAAGTGCAAGAATATTTGCCATTAGAAGTCCTTCCCTAATGCAGGCTTCATATAGTACATGAAAGAATACTCTATTTAGAAGTAAATAGTAGAGATTCAAGCACTGGCTGTTTTGGTACTTTTTAAGGGGATATTTAATGTCACTGAGCTGAAGGTTTTTTTCCTCTGCAAATGGGAAGACTACTTTATAGAATGTTTTGATGTTCAAGTAGAAGTATTTAGAAGTTTTTTTTTTTTTTTTAGAACTGGAAGTATTCAAGTGTTAGATTACTACTGTTGTTGTTGCTCCTGTAGTATAAATACTAGAATAGAATCTTTAAGAACATTCTGTTGTTTGGAAGAGAAGGCAACCTGACAGTTGGGCAGGCTTGCCTTGTTTATCTATCCTCTAGGTAAATGGTTTTACAACTTTGATTAATGTTAACAGTTTATCATTCCTTCTCTTGACCAGAAATTCCTTCTGATCATTACAAACCTAAGCATGTAGGGCTAGTAAATTGCTCTAAGGCAGCTGAAGGTGACATTTATCTTAGTGAAAGGTGATCAAGCATCAAGCCAGGTATGGTAGTACATCCTGTAATCCCAGCATGTATGAGGCAGGGGCAAGAGGATCCTCATGAGTTTGAGGCCAGGCTGGGCAACATATTGAGTTCCAGGCCACTGGGAACTACATAGTGAGACCATGCATCCCACCCCCCAGAAAATGAACAGATGCCTGTTCATTTGGCTTTTGGAGACAAGGAATCTTGTGAGGAGGTATTTAATGTTCAAGATGCCATTCCAGTAGTCCCTGAAGTAGTGATTGTGTTATCCATCAAAATAAGGAGAAGCATAAATAATCACATTAGTAATCATTGAACCAAAATTATTCATGTGAAGTTTGATAATAGTAACAGCCATGTATCCTCCTGATAAGTGTTTGTTGAACATTTAAAATATTCTGGAGTAAGCACTTTATATGCAAGATCTCATTTGACTATTATTTACCAATAAGGATACTAACCCCACTTAATTTTGCTCTATGCAGAAGCTCACTTCTTTTTCCTAGATAAAGCCTCAGGTACCTCTTATAGTTTTGGTTGATATCCTGACATCAGGTGAAGCCAGATGGTCATTCTGCAAATGAAGAAGGTGGGGAGGGTATCTCCTAGAACCTGTTTAACAGGAAGGGCCAACTGCAGATAAAAGAAATGTCTTGCATGCATATTTGCAGCCATTGTTCTAGCTAACTATAAATCACCTATGTTTGAAGACTCAGTGAAGAAATTCATGAGATCGTTGAACCATGTCTACCCTTTTCACCATTGCATCCTCAACACCTAGGAGAGCAGTGAACACATCGTTAGTGCTCTCTAAATTAGCATTAGATAAATGAATGAACCACATCATTCATTTTTATTTTGGCCAGCAACTTCAACCTCCATTCCCTACTGTAGTTAACATAACTACCCTATTTGAATGAAATATTTCCTTGTCCAGTTGGAAATATAGAGGTCATTAGACAAATACTCTAAGAGATACTAAAAATTATAGAGATGAAGTTCTGTCATTCAGAGCAAGGTGATGTTGAGGCCAATTAGATGACATACACATGTATAGTGTGACATCAGAGAGTTTAGTTACTGTTCTGAAAGAATGAATCTCTTCACAATCACTTTATATTTTCTTTTAACACATTCATGTTTGTATCAATTGATTCATTTTGGACATCAAGTAAACTAAAGATTTCTGGGACATTTTTTTCATAGAGAAATTTCAAGATCCCCGTAAAAAACTCCAGCCTCTGGCCCTGATTGTGACTTTAACATTTTCATGTGTTTATGCAGATCAAATGATTGTGTACTTTCACAAATTATAAATATAATAACAACTCTGCCTATACAGTTCATATTTTGTGTATTTTGCTTGGTGCATTTTACTGCTGCTTTGAAAAGACTTCTTCCCAGATGTAGTGGTGCACACCTATAATCCTAGCACTCAGGAGGCGAAGCAGGAGGATCACTGTGAATATTAGGCTAGCCTGGGCTACATAAGCAAGTTCAAAGTCAGCCTGCGTGACACAATGAGACTGTGCCTCAGGAAAGGAAGGAAGGAAGGGAGAGGGAGGAGGAAAAAGGGAGAGAAAGAAAGAAAACATTTCCCCGAGTGTTTCGGGATATGAAAATCTTTCCACTTGGTACTGTTGGTTGAATGTGTTGGTAAATATATACCACTGTTTGTCTTCCATTGGAAGCTTCAGTAGCTGTGCTTATAGGATTGCTGACAGAATATTACTTTTACAGTAGAGCTACAACTGTCCAAGTCCTAAATAACAGCTATTGCTGGACCCATGGGGGAAGATGCCTAATAATTTTCCAAGTTCTCTGTGTTAGTGACAGGTTTCATGCATACAGTCAGCTATTAAAGCATTAGAGTTTCTTTCATTTCTTAATCATTAACAACTTTAGATCTGATTGCCTATGGAGTTGCAAGCTGTTAAAATGATCATTTGCCTCTTACTAATTTTGGAATCAAGAGCTGTTCCTTTGATGCAGTGCAGGTCTTTCTCAAGAGCACACAACAACTCAAGGGCACTAAGTATCTGCTATGGAAAAAGCCAATTTGAAAATAATAAATTTCTAAAGTAAATGAGAATAAAGAGAGGGTAATTCTTTTAAATAATAATGAGTTCTCTTTTTTTAAGGATCCCACATAGAGAGGGTTTTCTTTTTTCCAATAGAAATCTTCCCTGTTCTTACAATTTAACATTTATGGTAATGATTTTATGAAAAGTGTGGAGAAGCAGGAAATCTAAACATAATTTTTCAATGCTGAAAGGTCAGTTGCAATTCAATCAGAATTAAGATCATATAGAATTAACATCTTGAGTCAACAGATTATTTTTTGAAAACTTACATTTATTTAGCCTTTTTATAACCATACAGAGTCTTGTACCTATAGTAAATGCTCAATAAATACATCTTAAACTGATTTAATATGCTAAAATCAATTGATCATATGATAAAATGAAATTTTATTTTGGCATTCATTAATTCATCCATCTATTGAATGATACTTATTGTATACTCCAAATATAGTTTATGGGAAAAGGTTTAAAAATTAACTTATTTTTAAAAAATGACTGCTTTCTAATGTTAATGAATGCAGTTCCAGAACAGTGGACTGCAGTACTCCATATTGGGACAGGAGGTTCATATGGACTAGGACCATAGAGACTCCTTAACATACATCTCAGAAGCCTGTGATACTAACTCATAAGGCCCGTTTTCAAAGGCTTTTTGGTAGAACTAAGCTGAGCCTAGGCATTTGAACTTCTTGGAAAACTAACCAGATGTTGATGTACAATAAAGTTTCAAAGTGATCAAAATATCTCTTGTAATCATTTTTTCCAAGAAATAGTCACGAGTATTTGTTTAGCCTATTTTTAATGTGATTTTCCTTGCTTGCTATTAAACTCCTTCCTAGGAAGACCCGATAACTCTGATGTGATGGTAAGGATAGGATTTTTTTCTTTTAGGGTATCAATAAAGTGAACCTTTACCCTTTGTTAGTCCAATATTTCTGATTTCTTGGGACTCCTTTTAAACATTATAATCAAATACAGTGTAAATGTACCACTGTGTGTTTCATTACTTAAAATAAAGTAGAGCAAAATAGAAGATAAATAGGAAGGAGGGAGGAAATTCAAATACTGCCCCAAATTACATATTCTGTTGTTTTAAAAATACTTCAATATATATGCTAATTTGCCTCATTTATTCAAATAAATTGTCTTCATTCTTGAAAAGAAAGTTTGCATTATTATCTTTCTTTTTTGTAAGAATCTTTTTGGTTTCTGTCTAGTATTAACTACTTTGAAGATAATGATACACAGTGTAATAAGTATTGTTATTCTCTTATTATTTGGTTATGAGAATTTGTTTTCTCATAAAATAAAAAAATAGAGACGAAAGCAGGAAAAGCACAAGTCAGCATGACATGGAAGCTCTTTCGTACTCACCGGCCCAAGTTGACCATCTGGTGTTACCCTTGCTCCTGCTCTTCTTGGTGTGATTCTTCCCAGTCAACCTCTGCTACATTTTGTCCTAATACCTTTCTCAGAAAACACAGTGTGAGATTCTGGCTCATAGCAGCTTCGTTAGTAATCAGTGATGGAGACAAAAAGCTCATTTTGCCTGTGTTTCTATTCTCTCATTATACACTGTGCTCCCCTTGCTCTCATGGTTATAATGAAAACACTCATTTCTCAGTTTTAAAAATATAGTTTCCTATATTTTCTCTGTGTTTTCCTTCATCGTTACCATATAGGAGCTTTTTCTGTGTACTCACCTGGGTAGTTTATCAGAATTTACCAATTTATCTCCTTTTTGCCCTATAAGCTGGTCTTGACACTGGTCCCACATAATATAGTGCCCCTAATTAGTGCTTCCCACTCAATATAATTATTATTAAGCATAATCATACATTAATTATAACTGATTATCCTTTTGATTGCTTATGAAAATATAATATCTTTTTCATTTAGAAACTTCTGCTGATACTAATAGCTTCCTATATCTTTCTAAAAAGACAGATCATTTTGCTTCTAGGCTACAGTTTTGTGAAACTTTGTGTACAGCTAGATTGTAACATAACCTCTTCCTCTGAAAGCATCTGATCTAAAAGAAATATACGTGTTTCCTTCTTTTGGTTAAATTTCACTTGCCTTTGATATTCTTACCTGATATTTCAAAGGCTGGGTAGGAAAAAGTAATGTGATAAAGTGTATTTGGTCAAAATATCATATAATTACAATCCTATACTAAACTTAATAAATTGAACTCTGTATTACATATTTATCTCTTCTATGGGGTAAAAGATTTTAATTCCTTTAACCATTTTTATTTAAAATCCATGAATCCCAAACTATATTAACTTAAATGAAGAAATACGATGAAACAGTTTTAGGCTCTTTGATTAGTGCTGTAAAATTTTATAGCAGAACAGAGGGGAGCTAATGCCCGAGTAAAACTGTTAATCAATGAGGGCAAGAAACTTCCCTAAATGGAGTGCTCACAGCCCTCCTAGCCTGCCAGGACAGAATTGGTAAACAACTTTCCTCACATACGGATATATAAACTATGTACCTTACACAGTTCACATGCTTCTAAGATAGTTCTGTAAGGAGAAAAAGAAATCAGAAAACATTCCGTCTTTCCTACACAACACTTCTTATACACTGCAGTACTAACCCTTCGATTGTTTCTTGGAACAGTCCCAGCTGAAAAGAATTTTTCAGTTTTGTAATGAAATAAAATAATAGCCTTTAGTTCTTTTGTTTTATTATAAAACTACAGCTAATATTCTGTTGTTGAAAGGTCGTCACTAAAATTATATCCACATGGATGAAATGGGTGTTACCCTTGTTCACCCTCTTTACCCCCTGACCTTGCTTTGCTGTTATAGTTCTGTTTGGAGAAGCTGTCACCTAAGAAATAAATGTAAATGTGGGCATAAGAAACTGCTATTTTCTTAAAAATGTCATGTATCTAAATTATAGTTGATAATATTCAAGAGTGAGTCATTTCTCAAAGCAATTTAAACATTGTTTGTACATTTCAACAGGCCTATGCGTTTCATACCTGTTGTCAGAGGGCAGGCATCTTTTATGTATTAGAGACACTGATATTCATAATAACTGCATATTAATGATGCCATTGAATCAGGGCATTAGCACAAGGATCAAGTGTCTGGATAGTGAAAACAGTAAGTTCTTTTGTTAAAAATACAGTAACATTAAGAAAATAGATGGAAAGACAAGCACATAATTCAAAAGAAGGTATCTCTAGGTACTTTATTACATATTTTGCTCATTTCTAAATTTCTGAAATAAAAATTAAGTGCAATCTACTTATTTATTTTATGTTTACTTGTCCTAGGAAAATTCCTCAAGCTTTCTCTCACCTTTTTAAAAATATATTTTGCTTCCAACAAGTCTTTGCTGCTGAAGCGTAATTTTTTTCTCTTTTAGCAGTAGGGAAAATATCTAAGGGTATATAACTAGTACCTAAAGATAAATATATGCTGATATCTGACTTTGATGAGGAGGGTAAGCTAGGTAGTCTTGCAGTTGGATTCTTGCATGTAATTTGCTACACACTGATGGTTAGGGCCTCTGTATTTGCAGCTGTGAATAAGAATTAAAGGAGGTAAATATATTCTGATATATAAGAGATTTAGAGAGATACAAAAAACAACAAGGCTGAGGGCAAGAGATATAGCTCAGTAGAATAAGTGCCTGCCTGGCAAACGCAGGGTCCTGAGCTCTATTCCTGGTACCACACCAAAAAAAAAAAAAAAAAAAAAAACAAGGTTTGCAGACTGACGATATTTTAAAGATATTAACTAACTGAAAGTCATTCATCAATGTTTCTTAGGCACAAATGAGCTCTTAGATCTTAGTTCAGGTTAAATCTCAAATGCACAAGTATTTACAATGTTTCTGTGTTGATCAGTTGGCCATTACAAGTTATTTTCAAAATATGTACTGAAACTCTATGGACATTTTTGCTGTTGCCATGCAAATAAATACCTCATAACTCTCTTATTCTTAGTAAATTTCCAGATTTTCAAAAATGGATCCTCTTTCGCATGCCCCTCTCCCCTTTTTCTTTGCACAAGTGGAAAAATATATGTGTGTCCTAACTTTCCTGTGGCTTTCAAGGAAAAAAAAAGCTCTACAGCTATTATGAGAAATTAAAGAAGACAGAATGAAATTGAATGTCTTAGGAATTTTGGACAGTACAAGAAAAGCAAGGAATGATTTGGTCTGTTTATTTTTTTCCCATCTAATATTTTTAGGTACAAGCCTATGCAGAAAGTGGACGGGGTTGCAGATGGTTTCACAGGAAGTGGTCAACAGACAGGGACATCTGTTGAGCAGACTGTAATTGCCCAAAGCCAACATCATCAACAGTTCTTAGGTATGTTAAGGGGTGATGCATACGAGTTGGTGTTAAGATTTTGGAAAGAACAATGGTAGTCTTTTCTCCAACGGCAATGCCTGTTTCCAGTTGCTAATTACATAGAAAAGTGTTTTGGGGGCAGTGGTGCTGAACCTGTGTGTATTGCATGGTAACTCTAGTTCAGCCCTCTTTTCTAATGTTCATTAGGGCTTATTGTTCAAATGTCTAAAGCTATGAAGTGTTTTAAATACATATAAATTAAAGCTTATTACTACAAAAGTATTCTCCAGAATTTCTATTAAATGTCGTTTGTGGTCAAAATTGATTTGTCCACTTTCAGTAGTAACTTCAAGTAACAAAAGAATTTTCCTTTCCTGCTTACAAAATTGCATATACACACAGTCTCAATTTAGAAAAAAAATTACTGCAAACTTCAAAAGTAAATTATGTCTTTAAATTGATCATAGGTACTATTTATGTGATTTTGTAGATGATGTACATGTTACTTGTTACTGAAATCTTTAGAAAGGAGAATTGAAACACTTCACAGATTACTACCATAATCAAAGAAGGAAAGGTGACCATTTAATGTAATTGACAACTCTTCTAAAAATGAGCATGTACAGTTTCCATTAAAACAGTTCAAGATAAATAGGTGATATCAGAGTGTGTATGTGCGTATGTGTATGTGTTTCTGTATGTGTGCACCTTCCAACTTAGACAACTGAAATACACTTTCAGGTAGGAATAGCTACCAAAAGTTGAAATTATTATGCAGTATTTCCCAAAATAAAATCCTTAAGTATTCTAGTGGACCCTTAAACTTTCAACAAAAATTTCTGTCTTTATTTTGTGCTTTTCTTTCAATTATAGATTTTAAAAAGTAATGAAAGTATGTTCTGGATTACCTAGAAACTAGACCTAAATACTATTTGCATTTTTAGCTTCTGCATTGACATTTGAGCATATTGTAAGGCAGGCCTCAATGTTAACTGTCCAGAGCTGGGAAGGAAAACAGACTTCACACCATGTGAATTCTGCCGTCCCCTGGAAGAGGGCTAATTTCTCTGTGCTCTATGTGGAGACATGTTTTACAGTCAGTCATGGGAATGGAGAAGAGCAGTGGACAAGCGGCCACCACAAAGCACATGTTCTGTCAAACTCAACAGAGCCCGTGTGACAGCAGTTGGTCCCATGTTAATGTTGCAAGAGCTAATTTAGTTACAGGACAATAGCATTGCCCTTCACATCAGTTTATGTTAACTTTAATGTGGTTTTGTAGTTTTTTATTGTGTTTATTCTTTAACACCTTTGGCTTTGATTGTTTCAAAAATATGAACATAGGAGTTTAAAGTTAAGTTTATTTTGTGTAGTTAAGTAGTGTAATAATAAAAATAAATATAATTGGTACTGGCAAGCTTTAGATATTTTTCTTTTAATAGGGACCTATGCTATTATATTCCCAGTATCATTATAGTGAAAATTTAGTTTCTACAAAATTTAAAAGTATATTCCCTCTATTATGTTTTCTACTGATGATGTTGTTTTGCTTGCAGAATATTAGTTTAGAAATCCTTCTTCTTTGGCCACTGACTGCTAAAATTGTTTTGTTTTGGTCTTCTAGAATCTTTCTTATTGATCTGTAATTGACATCATCCACAGTAGCATTTTTCTTTTCTGTTGTGTTGTCATGGTAACAGATGCATCGCGAGCACTTCCAGAGTTTGGAGAAGTTGAAATCTCTTCTCTGCCAGATGGTACTACCTTTGAGGATATCAAGTCACTTCAGAGTCTTTATCGAGAGCACTGTGAGGTAAGCCTTTTCAAACACAGTATGAACATGAACTATATTTTGCCAGACAACTTGTGAAAAGAAAATAATCAGGCTTTTCCTAGGGGACTCATGAAGTCAGCATTAATTCTTTTGAGGACTAATAAGTTTGTTCTTCTTTCTTGTCTCAGAGAAGTGAGGAAGGCAGGAAAGTGAGAATACATTTCACTTCCCATTTTTTAATTCTAATCTGAATTATTTGCAGCGATTCTGTTTCTAAATATTCTGAAGGAATACTAACATATGGGTGATAAGACAGATATACAAAGGAATTTTTTGCATTATTCTTTTTAATACAGAAGATTGGCTATAACTTCCATATATACTAGGGAACTAGATAAATAAAATCTCACACAGTCTATAGACTGGAGTACTATACTACCAGCAAACAGACAACTCCAAATGAAACTAGTTCCAGGATTTAATATGAAAGGAACAATCAAGAGGCAAACAGTGTATATAGCATATAATTATCATTTGGGTGCAAAAGAACATGTGTATGCATCACTCCAAAAAGAACAAGAAAATGTTAATAGTGGTCGTCTTTATGAAGAAAACTAGGTGACTGTGAGTCAGCAGAGGGACTCAAGTTTCCAATAGATGCTTTTGAGGTTTACAACATGTATGTGTTTTCTATTAAAAATAATTTCTGAGATGTGTGATAAACACTTTAGGTGTTTATTCCAGAAATCATTCAGGTAGCTTTGCGCACTCTTTCTTTTCTTACCTTTTCTTTAATTTTATTCTTTCTTTCTTTCTTTCTTTCTTTCTAACTGAGGGTCCTTGGTGTGTTCAGTCCTTACTCCTATTCTCCTTCCCATATAAGAACTGGCAACACAGTCCAGGGTGTGAGCTTTCTCCACATCAGTATATTAATGGCCCTGCCACTCACCTAATACAGAGGGGATAACAGATTTCGCAGAGTTTTGAGTGCCTGTCCTTTTGAAAGAGGATTATATTTAGAAATTTAAGTAGCTTTATTCCAGGGATATTTGTGGTCTGTTTAGAAGGGAAATATCTTTTAGATTTCTAAGGCAGCCCTCCTGATTGCTGGCAGTGCACTGTGCAGTAAGAAGTTTCAGTTTATAACATCCATAAGCTTTTTTCTCACTCCAGAGATAACAATTATTTAAAGGAATCTAAGAGCATGTCAGGGATGCTCGGCCATTAACAAGGAAGTAGTTCTCCCCTTATTAACATTGCATTTTCCAGAAGTATCCATGCCACGCCCTATCAATCCCTGGTATTCTAGAGGATACTGAAGTATACTTAGTATTGATGTCCCTCTGATTAGAATACATTTTCCATTTTAGGATTTCTGGATTATCCTCATACCTGTAGAGAAAAATTTGTTTCAACATCTAACATCACATTAAATAAAATTTTGTATAAAGGTTCTCTAAAGAGTGTCTTTTATCTCGTGGTTCAGATGAATCCTGCTATAAACAAACCAGGCTACACAGATATAATTTGGGTTTTTAATGAATTTCTCTTATTGATTAGGAACATAAGTTGAGGCATTGTTACTTACATTACTAAAAATTTATATAAGATTATTCTAAATAACAAAGAATTCAAGAGTACAAACCATCTTTCACAGGCCCTTGTGGTATATATGGAAAAGAAAATTCTCTTTGTTAAGCTTCTAAGGTTTCAAAATGTAGCTGCCTGAACCTCATAACTGATCCTGTAAATAGTCACTTGTTCTATGAAATATGAATTACTTTAATTTATATTTATCTATATATTTTAGTCTAAACATATTTCAGAGGACAGACAATGAAAACATGTTTTATTCGTTTGTAAAACTGTCCCCAGGAGGCTGTTAATCCTCTTACAACGAGTTATTTGAGATATTTGTTTGGAGAGACACTGAATATAAGATGCATTGTTATTCCTTTCTTGCCTTATTTCACATTTTCTAGTTTATATTTTTAAAGAAAATTTAATATATGCCTATTTTCCCTATTTTGAGTTACAATTTTTTTATCAAAGATACTTTGTAAGGCTCACTAGTTTTATTATTTAAGGAACAAGTATAGTTTTCTTATACACATTTGCTACGGCTGGTTTACACACACACACACACACACACACACACACACACACAGTGTTCTTACAGCAGTCTCATATATAGCCATATGCAAAGTTTTCACTTTTAGAGATATTTCTTGTAAAATGCCTAAAGTACAAGTAAGAAAGCAGCTGTAATACTTTGCTTCTGCAGAAAGTTTTAATTTTTCCATTGAGTTAAGGAAAATCTATGTTCCATTTTCTTTCAGATCTTCCATTTTGTACTTTTTAATCTATTCATTTGGTGAGGACTGTGTTAATTAATTTATTCCATTTTCACTACCCAACTATTGCAACATTCCCTACTAATTCCCAGAAAGTTCCCCCAACAAGTGTTGTTAATGTTTGAATTAGTCTTAGAATATTTTTAATATCCATTATTCTCTGTATCACATTGAAGGCCAGATCCTCACAGGTGCATGTGCTCTAGAATTATGAAGTTTGGTTTGCCTTTTTTTTTTTTTTTGCCTAAAATATTGAGATGGATGCTAAATTGCCCCCTATTTTCTCTACCTTCTGTAAATTTTTAGATCTTGAAGGATAACACTTACTCACCCTAATTTTTGATGACATCAGGCATATTATACTGAGTACTTCTGACTTTCAATACTCATAATAATTACAGAATTATGTTGTTTATATAAACAAGGTGTTTTGGGTTTTATGCCTTTCTATCTGAAGGCTAAGTTATTAATTGCAATGGCAGGGTAAAATTATATGTGATCACCAAAGGTAATGGTAAGTGAGATTTTAGTACCATCAAAAAAGCAAAAGGAAGACCTCAAAAAAAGCCCTTGATTAACTAGGAAAATTGTTCTTGAAGCTGAAATTAAGGAGAAAGCAAAGGTGAAGACATCAAGTTTAAAAAAAAGGCAGAGCTTTTTCTTGGGGGAGGCGGGGTTCTGTGATAATAGTTGAAGATATTATTTTGGAAGGTAAAGGATTTAAAACAATAGCTTGATAGTCCTGCCTATATAAAGTTTATCACATTTATCAAAACTAATTAGTTGAACTATAATTATTCTTACTTTGGAAAATATGTAGCTCAAATATAACTCATTTGTTGGCCTTATTTTAGCTAAATCTCAGTGTTCAAATGTAGGCCAGAAAAAATAGTGGAAAATTTGGCATCTTGGAGATAAGGCATTAAGAGATAATACCACATTTCACAAGAGAGGAATCTGAATGTTAGCTGGTATCTGCAAAGGTCCTGGGAGCGTGCAGAAATTAGATGGATTCTCCAATGTTGAGTGCAAGGCGTGCCTGACCAAAGATGGAGGTCTGCATGCCCATTATCTGCCCAGAGGAACGCACCCTCTGGAAGCTGGCTGACTCCATGTTTTTGGCCCAGCCACGGACAGAGAGGACCCTGGAGCTCCTGATCAGCAGCCTTAGCAGAGTTAACTCAGCCCTGACTCTGTCTACCACAGATGAACTCCTCCAACTCTTCCCTTTTATCCCCTTTGATGGCCAGTGATCACCTAGACCAAAGAGAAATGATGTGAAAAAGTACTCTACCTTTCCCGGTCTGGGACTAGTTAGAGTCTCAACAACCATTCAGGCAGCAGGAAGCAGTAGGTAAAGGAACAAACCAGAAGAAGGAAAACAAATATAAAGGAAGAAAAGCAAGCTTAAAAATGGGGAAGAAAAAGAGAGGTGGAAGTGAGAATAGCTTAGAAGCCATGATGCTGAGATCGTTACCTGCTTAACATTTCAAGAGTTATTTTTGCCTTTTATTTTCTAACTGATTGTTAACTTATAAGCCCAGTGTTCACCATATTAGGCTCTCTTCCTGTACCCTCCTAAGTGATACTTGATGTAATGCCAGTACTCTTTTGTCTTTGCAGGCAATATTGGATGTTGTTGTGAACCTTCAGTTTAGCCTGATAGAAAAACTGTGGCAAACATTCTGGCGCTATTCTCCCTCTACTCCAACTGATGGCACTACCATTACTGAATCAAGG
Source organism: Dinomys branickii (assembly GCA_004027595.1). Classification (NCBI taxonomy): domain Eukaryota; kingdom Metazoa; phylum Chordata; class Mammalia; order Rodentia; family Dinomyidae; genus Dinomys; species Dinomys branickii. The sequence goes on along the minus strand of PVLD010003781.1, from coordinate 56,155 downwards.
TCAGAATCAATATGCCTTCCCAATTCCTTTTCATGACTGAGTAGATATGTCACAGCCAATAAATTAGAAATATGTATACCAGTTGTGAAACTTACCTAATAACATTAAGTGACTAGATTGATGCTTTGGCCATTTGAAAAATAAACCACAAACTGCTCTCTTGAGGTTTCAGTGTGTATATATAGCTCCCATTTTTATTGATTTGGGAAACTGTAGTAGAGCTATTTCATCCTCATGGAATTACTATCATATCTGCCTTTCAGACCACCAGAAAATATTAATGTACATAGACAGCTCTGGGGGAGTGTTTTATTGGAAAAAATATATCTATATCTCCAGCCATATGGCACCAGTGCAGTGGTGTTATAGTTCTAACCTCAGGAATATTTGATAAACTATTTTTAAAGTCCATTTTCTTTTTTATCCTCATTTGCCATCTATTCATTTGCTACATTTATTCACACCAGCAATCTGAGTGAAATAGAAAGTCGACTTCCGAAAGCAAAGCTGATAACTCTGTGCAAACATGAGTCAATCCTGAAATGGATGTGTAACTGTGACCATGGGATGTACCAGGCTTTGGTGGAGATTCTCATCCCCGACGTCCTTAGACCTATTCCTAGTAAGTTAAATACAGACAATACGGATGCTTTTGTTCTCATACATTCCACCAGGAAGTTTGGGAGGTGACATTGCAGTCTGGAATGGTCCTAATTTCATTTAAGTGTGTCAAACAGAAAACACACAACACAGACTATTGCATGAAAGGAGCCTGAAGCAAAACTGTAGTAAAAGGGAAAAAAGGATCTGTTCTCCAGTCTTATTTTTGTTTGTGATTCTAAAAAAAAGAACCTATAGATATGATAGCCCCAATAAACTAATTGTAAGAATACTCTCAGTGAGTCAACCATGAAACACTTATGCTACAAAGGAGAAAGTCCCCTTCCTTCACCCACCAAAAGTATTGAAATCTCTAATTGCAGGCCAGCCCTCTCTATAGTTACTTTCAATTTGAATTTGTCTTGGTTTCTAGCGAAGTTGAATTCCTTTATAAAAGCGTTTACTTTGTCATCTACATCATGTTAAGTATTACAAATTCAGTTTCCATTAACAGTAATGGTTAACTGGCATTTTGAGAGAAAAATCCATGTAAATACATGAGCACTGTATCCCCAGTATGAAGTGAAAGTACATAGATAGCTTAGATTACCTTTTTAAGTACTGGTGCTTTTTTAAGCTACCTTCTAGCAAACAAAGCTATTTTCTACCAGTGTCCATATAGATGCTGCTACAGATACCATTAGAAGTAGTTGAAAGTATTTCACACCTTCATGTGTATGAGCACATACTAGTGACCTTAACATTAATAAAGGAAGAGCAGTCTTCTAGTTTGTGAAATTGCCACTCTGTAGCTCAAGTATACTGTTCACAGATGATTTCCATTAAATTAGTCTAGTGTAAGTTGGGCTTAATGGAAGAAAAGGGAAAGATACTAACATCTGTATGTTTATACTGTATTTTTTTCTAAACCTGATAAACAATAGTGGAAGGTATTAATTCTTTACTTTGTTCCTCATCACCCTGAAATAGATGCTTAGGCATATGTACACATAATATCAGTAAACACGCACATGAATTTATGGAGGAATAAGTAAATATAAAAGAAATCTCACTGTTATTGTTATTGTCTCAAAATTTTATAAATTGCTAATATGTTCCACTCTACCTGCACCAAGTTTCCTGACTAAATATTAATGAAAAATGATGTTGTTTTGGAAAATTTTACTATGTAAATTCTCTACTGGCTTATGTTCCAGAATCTGATCTTCTTTGTTTCCCCCTCACTCCCTGTTCTCTGAGTGATAATCGCCAGAGACGTTTCAAAGATGTTGCATAGGATAGCTCATTAGCCTGTGACATTTTGCCACCAGTGTACAATTTCTCTCGTGAGAAACAAGAAGAGTTGTCAGCGACTGGTTTCATTTTTCAGGCAGATCAACAACATCAATATTCATTAAACAATTCTGAAATCTGTTGCTTCTGTATTAGTATCTGAGTACTTTAACTTACGAACTTAACAGTTACCTAATTTAAATCATGTGTCAGTTTTAGTTGACTTTAAGTTTCAGAATTTTAAGTACATAGTATACTTGTCCTTTGTGTTTTGTAAATTTTGATTTGAAAACAGTTTATTCTGTGGAGTAGTTTGTCACTACATTCAGCAGAAAAACTGAATAGTTTTATTTCTTGGAAATTATAAGGTGCATTAATGTGTCACCCTCCCAAGGAAAGTTGGAAATTTAAATCTCATTATGCAACGAGACTTAACAAAATAATATTTGCAATATAATTTAGATAGCTGTCTTCTTCTTATAGATACTTTAAAACTAATTTTCAACCAGTTGAGACAAGTCAGCTTTGAAATAGATTTTAAACTGTCTATTTATGAGTCTTTTAAAGTTGCCGGAGTCAATCTGCATAATTTTGATCTTGCATGAATCCCTGTAGAGAGAACAAAACTTAATTTTATTTTTAAAAATTGTATTTTCTTGGCTACTAGTACATCACTCTACCATTTTCTGTCCAGATGGGTTTTCTTTTTTTAGTTTAAAAAAAAAAAGTCAGCACATCACACTAATTTAAAGCCAGCTTGAAGCTACTATATTCTACAATGTATTTAATCTGAAAATGAAAAAAAAATTAAGTGTAAACTATTGTAGAAGAATTCAACTGGTAACATTAAATGTTTAATTATAACTAAAGGTGGCTCAGAAAGTCATTTAGTAAAAAAAGTAAAAACTTACAGTCATTTAATATATAAACGTACCTTTTTATTTTATAATCTTTTTTGTATCGTTTGTCTAGATGAAACAAGCCCCATATTAAATTTTATAAAATATCAGAAACAAGTTCTCAGGTTTTTCCAGTGAAATAATTATTAAATATTCACGGTAAGAAAATGGAAAATGCAGATTTCCAAGTTGAATCTCAAAGAAGACTTTACTGAGTTTGAAAAGGGTTATTATTTTCACTTTTCATTTCCATTCATGCTTGCACTCCATGATTCTAATACATAACAACAGAATAATATTTTTATTTCTTTTTTATTTTTTGGCAATGATGGGAAGCTTTACAGATTTCAAAAGATTAGTTCCCTACAAATTTACAATTCAGCATTTCCAGTTCTTGTATTAAGACTCCCCCACTTGTTGTGTTCTTCCTAATCAGAAGTTTGGCCATTTCAATCTCCTCTTTCATTCAACCACTTAAATAAATTAGAATATACCACACACACACACACGCGCGCACGCACACACACACACACACACACACACACACACACGTAGCAGAGAAGCATGTCAGACTCAGTTGAGCATAGAAAGAAAAAAAAATTTACTTTTGGAAACAACTGGCCAAAAATGTAACTTCTTTGTTTCTTCTGATAGACTACAGATTTTTATATCTGCCACATGGTAGTGAGCCTACAGAAATTAATTTTTTTGTTGTAGGTTCTTTAACCACTTATTTATTAAATATCTAAAGTTGTTCCCCACAGTGTGGAAATATGGGCACAGAAGAAGTAAAATACTGTTGACTGAATAACTTGTTGAGCAGTTTCAGAAAGAGAATCCCCTATTATAAAACCGTCACAGTTAACTGTGCTAATTGAAGATGCATCTAATCATTTTATGACCATCATGAAATCTTCTGCTATAAGCCTCAGCCCTATTTCAGATTTTAACAAATATGTGAAGAAGCTAGAATAACCTATTTCCATAGTATCTTAAGAACATTAGTTTCTATGGCAGCAATTTTATCACACTGATATTTTATATTTACCTACCCAATCAGGTAGAAGGTAATTAAAATTTCAAGTCAGACAATTTAATATTTTACCTTGTTTTTCAATAAGAGTTACAGACAAATATTGTAATATATGGGTTTTGCTGTAAATAGATGCTTAGAAAAAACAATAAAGCTTTGCACTATATCTTTTTAAACTACAGATATGAAAATAGGTTAAGAACTTTTTTTTTTTTTTTTTTTTTTTTTTGCGGTACTGGGGATCGAACTCAGGACCCTGCGCTTGCTAGGCAAGCGCTTATTCCACTGAGCTATATCCCCAGCCCCTAGAACTTTAAAACAATCAATAGGAAGAGTTCATAAAGAAAGTACTTAGCCTCTGAGCACAAAATTGCTAGTAGAAAAGGTGTTTTGTCCAAGATAGATATTTCCATAAATATATTCACAACTGGTATATGTTGCTATTAGCAAAAATGTTTTAATGTTCATCCCTAACAAAGTATCCTAAGTATCTGGGAGCAAAATAGTTTTAAAAGGAAATAAAAGCACAAAATATAATTATTGGATATTCTAAGAAGTTAGAAATAATATTGACATTTCATCAAGGACAGCAGTATAAATTCTGTGCTGTATCAGATATTATATATTTTTCCCTTATTCTAGCATAAAAACCATTTTTTTGTTGTTCTGCCTTCATTTTTTATCATTTAGGTGCCTTGACCCAAGCCATTCGAAATTTTGCAAAAAGCCTTGAAGGTTGGCTTTCCAATGCCATGAACAATATTCCACAGAGAATGATACAAACCAAGGTACACTTTATGTCTTTACTTTTCCTTTTGTGCTTAAAAAATCTTTCATCATGTAAATAACTATCTCATAGTCAGTGTATCAGAAGTGTAGAATAATACACATAGCTAGAGATATTCTAGTCTACAGATATTCCATATGGCCTTAAGTATTAATTCTAGTATCTACATTATCCACACATACCATGTTACTGTAGGTTAATCTGTGAACATATCCCTATGGCAAAATTGGACTGAAGCATTATTTTCTGAATTTTGGTACCAAGTCACATTCATAGCCTGTTGTCAATGATTCTGAGAGGTAGCTGCTAGTTTTTTCTGCTTTGACTCAGTTTGCAATAAAGCTTTCTCGTAAGAGTGTTATGACAGTGGAACATTTATGTGTGAGGCACCTAACCAAGTACCTGGTACATAGCATATACTCAATATGTCACAGAAATGGAAAACAATGTAAGATTCCTCCTTGAGGATATGTGACTTTCCCCAAAGTTCCACACAGTCCTAAAACATCTCACTATCAAGATAGAACATTCTTTACCTTGTGTACAGAGTTGACCACTCAATCAACTGATCTTCCACCATTTGCTTAAATGCTCCTAAGAACTTAAGATAGCACCATATACTCCTACAAGTTAAAGTTCTTAACACATTTTAAAGGGCTGGAATCATCAGATCTACCAAGTGTGGTACCAATTTCCATGAATTCTAAGAATTAAATATTTATCTAGGCTTTTTTGCATTCATCTTTCAACATAAACTAGTATACTCTGGATCTCACAAGGAACAAATGATATATTGGGGAGGGGGCATTACTGAAGAGAGTTTGAGTTTATTTGTATTGCTGTGAATGAAGTAGAGAAAACCAAGGGGGAATAGTTGAGGATCCCGGGGCAGGCAGTAGAAATCCCAACCATCTCTAGGTTTAAAGTGGGAGCAAGGATGAAGCCATGGCACGAAAAAAAATCTCTTTACCCCAGGACCTTTGCCTGAGAAAAGGGAAGCAATTACTGTTCAAACAGGAAGAAAACAGAAGTGGAGAGGACTAGATATTCTAATCACTCTGTCTTCCTGTCCTTTGGTTCTCCTACCAGTTCCTGTCATTCGTCAAATCAGCTGGGATCTGGAGAGCAATGGAGGAAATTAATGTGGTTTTGAGGTTTATTCATGTCAGCCTTCTTGGGCACAGAGTGGGACAAAGGAGGGAAAGTAGATTTTGACAGGCAAATGAAAATTTCCTAGGTAGCCCTTTTTAAGCATTCTAAAAGAGATCTAGTTGCTTATCTCTGATAAATGTACTGTGTTATAAAAGCCATGAACTCTCTCATTTTGCCTCAATGTAACTGTGTTGTTATAGAAGTTGTAAGAGTGAATCTGAATGGTGGTGCTCTGAAAAGTATTTTTAATACAATTTTTAAAAATGGGACTGCATTTTTTTTTTCAAAATAAATGTTTTTATTTGCCTGGTTCCTATTTGACTGTCCTAAATACAGTAAAAAAGAACTGCAAAGCATTTTTCCTACTTTACTAGACAAAGTCATTTCTTGATATGAATGAGTAGTTACTTGCGAGACTGGTTTAATTAATGCTTCACTCAGATGTTGAAGAATGTGGGAGTTTGTTTTATTCTTGACCTCAATATGCTCAAAAGGAAAATAATTCTTAGTTTAAGAGATTTAAATGCTGTAATTTACAACTAAGCTCACCAAATGAATTTGAAATAAGTGTCAAAGGGAAGCATTTAAATTTGGCAGAGGAAGAAGGATGTGAGGGTTGCAGTGGTTTATTTTACTGGAAGAAAAAGAAACCTGTGCTTGCTTGGCTTTCTTTGCAGGTTGCCGCTGTAAGTGCCTTTGCCCAGACTCTGCGAAGATACACATCGCTCAATCACCTGGCCCAGGCGGCTCGCGCAGTACTCCAGAACACTTCCCAAATCAACCAGATGCTCAATGACCTCAACCGGGTCGACTTTGCCAATGTCCAGGTATTCTTGTTCTCTTGAAAAATGTGTCTTTTAAAGAAAAATATTCTCTGTCTCTCTCATCCTATTATTTGTCTTTTATTTTATATTTTATATATTGAGATTTTCATATAAGATTAGGCGTGTGAAATTTGAGCTTGTGTATCTGATTCCTTCACTGTACCTTATATGCTTTTCTAAATTAGGATCATCAAATTTCTTTTCAAAGTCTCAAGAATACACAGGCTGCATCTCTAGTCACAGTATCCCAAACAGGAAGCTTTATCCACATCTGACCTCCCTGCACCTATGCTTTGTGGGTAAAGCCTGCTAAGGTATGTAGTCCTAGCAGGCCGCGTACTACGTCACCAGGGATTGCTGCATAGGTACAGAATAATGCAGGCCACAGGCATCAAAGCTAGGCAAGAAATTAAATTATTTCGTCTGTTGCCTGTGAGACCTTGGGCAAGTTACTTAACTTCTCAGGGCTTTGCTTTCTTTTTGAAGGCAGGCCTCTTTCTCATCTTATAACATCTGTCCTTTAGTTACTTTACATATTGAGTGACTTTTACCATGTCAAGCCAGGAGAGATTTCTGTTATTATAGTAACCCACCTTGAAGGAACAAACAAAATTTTTAAAAATTGCCCCAGTAATATTTGTTCACTCGAAAAATGTTAGGTACAGTGAATTGGGCTCCCTTATAGTTCAAATAGAAGAAAAACGTTTAACCTCATTATCAAATTACAGTATTCATGGTCTGGGGGTGTAGCCCAGCAAGTGCAGGTTGTGAGTTTGATTTCCAGTACCCCCAAAAAGAAAAACAAAACAAAAGTTTGAAAATTACATTACTCACTCGTACTTTAAAGTACACTTTTAAAAGAGGAAATTTTAGAATATTATTATAGAATTCTAACAAATATTATATTTCTTATACTAAGTAATAAATTTGATTGTTACATATTTTAAAAATACCATTGCTAACCTAAAGCACAAGGAACAAAAGAAAAAAATACATAAACTGAACATAATCAAAATTTAAAACTTTGGGAAGTCAAGGAAACGGAATGATAACCCGCAGAATGTCAGGAAAGGTTTACAAATCATGTGTCTGACAAAGAACCTATGTAGAAAGCTGGGTGTGGTGGCACATGCCTGTAATCCCAGCACTGGGGGGGGGGGCTGAGGGAGGAGGATCGTTGCAAGTTGGAGGCCAGCCTGGGCTACATAGTGAGTTTAAGGCCAATAGTGAGACCCTGTCTCAAAAAGACAAAAAAATAAAAATTTTTTAAAAAGCTGGGTATGGTGCTCATTCCTGTAAGCCCAGCACTCAGGAGGATGAGGCAGAAGGATGCTTGTGAGTTTGAGGCCAGCCCAGGCTACATAGTGAGACTTTGTCTCAAACAAACAAAGAGGACCTGTGTATAAAACTATTATAGTCCAATAATAATAATGATCTGGTTTTAAAATTTTTAAAAATTGCCAATTCTAGCTTTGTTTATAAAAGTAAAAAGTTGAAACAAATATCTGTTTTGAGATCTGTTATATAAATATGTATAGTCATTCTATGAAACATACTTATTCTTTGAATAATAAATATAGTTCTATATTTCTCTATTAGAAAAAATAGTCATATATCATTACATTAAGCAAAATATTTAGTAGAATATGTATGACCCTTTTTTATTCTACTTATTACACACAAGCATAAATAATATAAAATTTAAATAATACACATAAATATGAATAAGTACATTAAATATAAAATATTAGCCATGTTACATGTGCATAACTATGCATGTATTATAACAGATATATACTTTTATGTGGATGTGTAAAGGTTATAAAATCAACGTTATTATTCTTATTGTTACCTGTTAGGTATTATTAATATTTTGTTCTTGTTTCCTTATTTATATTTTTAGTTTTTCTATAATCATATTTTAGTGTATTTAAAATATTTGAAAGTGATATATAGTAGAGAACAGCTAAAAGAATTTATGAAAGAATTAGAGGAAAAGAAAGTTACACAGTGGTATTGTCAGTTGACAATTATAATGTGAATTGAGTGTGGGGTAATTTTCAATTGAAATGCCTCTGAGTTGAAATGACCCTAAAATAGATAAAGTCTATAAGATAAGGTGAGATGCTGAAACTAAAAGAATGTAAGTTAAAGGTTTATTAAAGTTTTTCAATTTGGTTAATCAATTTAAGTGAACTTGTCTTCTGAAAGCATATAGAATAAAAGCTGTAGACATTGTTCAGAAAAATTACAGATATATTCACATTGATATATCTATAAAATTAGGACCTTTACAGACACTCTTTCAAAGAAACCCATCTTTAAAAAATTATCTGAGCATAATGACCCCATTTTAAAAATTCTTGTTAAGTTTCATTTCTCTAATTTTATACTCCGGGAAGCTGAACCTCACATACATCAAATTGTTGCTTGAGATTGGTTCAGTTGATGGAGGACCTAGATTTAAATCACTCTTCTCTTGCTCAAATATTGTATTGGCAAAAAGTTATATTTTGACCTTGAGAGAACAGGTTTTTCCTTTTAATCTTAAATAAGATTGAAAACATCATAAAACTAATAGCAACCCCTGAACACTAACTTCAGAGGTTCCTCTTCTATCACTGACTGTGGAACTTCCCAGCCAAACCAGAAGAAAAATTAAGGAGTCCAATTCCTTAGCAGGTAGCATGTCTACATTTCTGCAAGAGTTTTTGTTGCTGATGATGTTATTCTCGGTTCTGTGAATTAATTTGCATTCATAGCTTTGCCTTGATAGCTCTTAAAATAGCCCTTAAGATTTCTGTTCCCAATCTATAAACTTGCACAAGCATATGCTTCTACCTGGTATCACCACTGAAGTGTTTCATTTTCTTTTATTCCTGAGGGACCACTTTTGGCCAATTAAATCTGTTTATCCATCTGACTTATCCTAAATCTTCTCAAATGATTTTCAAATTTATCTGACCAGGAGGAAAAGGTCTTTTGGAAGGCAGTAGGAAAACAATAAGGTGAAGAGGCCTACACACCACGGCTTCAGACTTCTCCTCTCAAGTAATCATGTGTTCTAGGTTCCTCGCCTAACCAATGTAGAAAACACAAAATTCATGCTTATGTGTTGCGTACCTCACTTTTCAAGTATCAGAATGAGCAAGAAGAAATGTTAAACTCTTAAAACTGAAAAGGTGATTTTCTTAGCAAATGTAACTGATTCATTTAACTCTTTGCAGCTTGTTATTATACTTCCCACACGTGCATTGGTCTGTGTGCTAACACTTAATTGAAAGATACTGAGTTGATTTTCCTTTGCTGTCTGTGAACTGTCCCAGGAGCAGGCTTCCTGGGTGTGCCAGTGTGATGACAGCATGGTTCAGAGGTTGGAAACGGACTTCAAAATGACCCTTCAGCAGCAAAGCACTCTGGAGCAGTGGGCTGCATGGCTGGACAATGTGATGATGCAGGCACTGAAACCCTATGAAGGAAGACCCAGTTTTCCAAAAGCCGCTAGGCAATTTCTGCTGAAATGGTCTTTCTACAGGTATTGTCTTAGTTTCAGCAAGTGTGTGTGTATGTGCATGCTTTTCAGATAGAGAAAAGAAAGGAATATAAACTTTCTGTTGTAACTATCTTCAACCCAACTCATTTATTTCAGTGTCGGGGAAATGAACCAGGAAACCTAAAGAAAATGAACTTTCTGCTAGGAAAGGAAATCTTACTGCTCAAAGCCCTAGAAGTATCAGATAGGAATATATGAGATTGCAATCTAGATAATGTGTTAAATGGTAGTCAGAAAAGGGCCACAGTCCCCCCTTTTATAACTTAGGTTATTTAGGGCTTTTTCTTGAGGCATTAGTATTACTTTTTTCTAGACAATTTTTTTGTTTGTCTTTGCAATCCTGGGCATTGAACTAATGGCTTCGTGCGTGCTTATAAGGACTTTACTGTGGAATTACATTCATAGCCCTAAGGCTACTCTTTTGTTCTGTTTAATGATTCCAAAACTATTGTCCCTACACCGGCAGCATCACTGTCTCTTGCAGACATATCAAGAATGTAAATCTTTAAGTCATTCCCCAAACCTACCTAAGTCAGAATCTATGGAGGTAAAATCTAGCAGTCTACATTTTGAAGACCTCCAAGTGATTCCAATACATGCAGGTAGTTTTTTAATCTTAAAAACTACAATTTTTTCATATTTGACTGCACATCAGAAATTACAATTAATATTTTAAAAATTCTAGGTGCCTCTCGTGGCCTACTAAATTAAAATCTTAGCAGTTGGGACATAGTGACTAGGAATGGATATTATCAGGATGGGGACTTGCTAAGTTCTGTTTTCCAAAAAGTTCTGGTGATTGTAATGTATGACAATATCTAGAAGATAACAACAGAGCTTCTTAATAATATGAATCATTTGTAGCTAAAAGAATGTACATAGGAATATATGTTTTTATAGACATAAAAGCAAAAGGCCTTCTGAAGGGAGGGGGCATTCTGATTGTAGGACACATGATAGCAAACACTGGGTAACTGTAGACCATAGCACTCCCACAGTGGTGTACACAACATCTGTTATCTGTGTTGGTCAGTACTGGTATGTTTATGTAGGATAGAATTGTGGGATGGATTTCTATTTCATAAGATAAATAAGTAATATTTTTAACCTAGGCCTTTATTCTTCTGTTACATGAGTTTATGTTTTGGTTCTTTAGATAGAATTCAAAATTGTAGTTTGGGAACATTTCCTAAAAGGATTTCAGATTGCTTTCCTGTTTGCTCAGGAGTCATCACTTTATTCATAATTTTCCCCAATAAGTAATAAAAATAGTCTGTGTGCTCCATGAAAGATTGATCAAGCAGCAGTAACACTGACTGGCTATTCTGAAACGTACATAACCAAAGACAGAATCTGTCTTTGCCTCAGAAACAAACAAGGTATTTCCTTTTTTTTTTCTTTCTGTTGCTTACTGTGCTGTCAGTTTCAGACTTATCTTTACTTACCTTTACTCCTTCTTGTGGGTTATTTTTTTCTATATATTTTGTTGATATCATTTTAGAAATACACCCCTAGAGCCTTCACCTCCATAGAGATCTTTTCTAGGTGTCTTGAAAAGAGAGAAAATTATTTGTGTTTCTTGTTCTCTGCAGATACACAAACCCAGTAGATCATCACTTGCTTGCCCTCTGTCCTCCCTGAGTTGGGGATAATGGGCTTGTTATTATTAGACGCTATTATAGTTATTGTTTTCATTTCAAAAGGACTTAAAGGCGTACAATGGAGGGCCACAGAAGAGAGGCACATTTAGATAGATGCATACCTCCTGCTGGTAGGCAAAGTCAATGGCTTAGAAACTTAAGACCCTTTAATACCTGAACTGCTTTTTACTGAAGCATGAGAACATATTGAGTAAGGAAAAGTATTCACAAACAATCAGAGAAACAGAAGTAGAGTACTTTAAAATGTTTTGCACATTATAAATGCCAAAATGTGGTAAATTTGCAAATGCCATTGTCAATTTGGAAGTCACATGCAGACCCATCATGATCTGATATCAGATACTTACTGATATCTGATACTTACTCTCATAATTTCTAAAATTCTATGCATTTCTATACTTAGAAAACTAGAAATGAACTGGCAGATAATCGTGGTAATGGCAGTTGATACATTGCTGCGAACACATTCTGCCCTACGGGTGTTACTTGCTTTCCTAACCTGGCTTTGTGTTAGCTCTCTAGGGGGTAGAAAAATAACCACTGCCTTTCTTGAGCAGATACAGAGAAGTTATTTGGGCCTTTTTTCAGCTTGTGTGTTTTGGGGAAAACAGATGAGAGGATCCCTCAGAGCCACCCTGAAGGTCATTTAAATAGTCTGTTGTTTAAAGAAAAAAATTAAAGCAGGGGTACAGCTCACTGGTAGACTGCTTGTCTAGCATGCTGGAGGCCCTGAGTTCACTCGAGCACTACAAAACACAGTAGAAAACGAGAAGAAAATGCAGGCCTGTAAACCCAGAACTCAGGAGACTGAGGCAGGAGGATTACCATGAGTTTGAGGCGAGTGTGGGCTACATAGTGGGTTCAGTGCCAGCCTGCACTATATAGCAAGACCATCTAAAAAAAGAAAAAAAAACCCAAGGGCAAAATGCATAGCTTTGATACTATGACCTAAAAAAGAGTACAGGGAACCTAGCTTGTCAACAAATAGTAGATAATATGAGTCTTCAAAAAGAGTAATACTCTGTGAATTAACTGTTAGAATGAGAGTCCACACAGGTATCATAGGCACTGATGCTCTCACCTCTCTTCCTAAGAAGAGAGGATTTGATGATTTCCATCTTTAAATAGGCAGAGAAGCAGGTGTGTTGGGTAACATGCGTTAAGGTATATGTCCAGTTTTCACACCATAATTATGAAGATAAATGCACAAAGGTATTTCTCAACCATTAGTAAAAAATTAAAATTTATAACTGATTTTAAAAGTAGTTGAGTGCATGATAACAGCATAAACATATGACAATAATTTCATGACATTTTTATTAGTATTTTTAAAAAGGTAACAATTATAATTGAAAGGTAGCAGATATTTAAAACTTTCAAAAGAATTTAGTATTACATGTACATTTTATGTTAAATAAAATGAATACCTCATTGTTCAAAACTTTCCAATACATTCGTAATAAAATCCAAAGGCCTGTCATGGCTACAAGATGAGATCCAGCTACTAGGGACCTCCAGACCTTATCATGTCTCACTCTGTTTGCTCACTGTCCTTCACCCACACCTTCCTCCTGGCCTGTCTGTCACTGTGTCACAGTTCTGCCTCACATCTCTGCATTTACTCTCTTTTCTGCTAGGAAAACTTCACCTGTGCATTCCTGTAAATCCCTTCTCACTTCAGTGCAGTTTCTGCACAGATATCATTACATCCTCAGAAAAAATATTCCTGACACCTTAACTTAAATGCCTGTCCCCATTACTTTGTAATCTCTAAACTTCATTTGTAGGATTTGTCTCTACCTAATCTTATATATGATATATATATTGTATATTAATTGGCTCACTCTCTTACTAGCTGTGAACTCTGCTGAAACCGAAATTTTATCTAATTTGTTCTAAAATAAGACTGTAGCACAGAGTGGAAACAGAGGAAATATCTATTGAATAAATAAGTGTGAATTCTTTTGCAAAAATTAATTAACTTTGCATATCTGTAGTGATATCAGAAAACTACTTACTGTGAACATTTTCCTTAGTCATTTCCATGGTTTCAGTATTATTATATTTTAACAGAAATATAAAGGCCTGAAATTTGAATTTAGGAATAAAGACCTAATTTGTTTTATATGTCATATTCATCCTGGAAAGATTTATTAATAGTCAACTGACTCAGGATTGTTTTTCTATAATAATAATGAATGCCATATTCTGAAACAGATATTTCATCATTAAATTAATATGTGATCAGATTAGAAAAAATCTGGAAAATACAAAACATACCAAAAGAATAAAGCCCTGTAACAGTACTGTTAAGAAGAAAAAAACTCTATCAAAACTTTTTTTGGTATTAAATGCAATAGGAATCCAGTCGTTTATCAAAGATTATTACTGACATTTTTCCCTGAACATTTTTCATTTAACATTGTATGGTGAACACTTCTCAGCATTAAATATCTTTGGAAACATACAGTAGTGTCCTCCAAGATCCCCAGAGGATGCCTGAAATGGCAGGTAGTACTGAACTATATATATATATATATATATATATATATATATATATGGCTATAACGGTAACTACACACACACACACATGCACGCACGCACTCACATACGCACTTTTGCTTTTTCCTGTACATATATACATACCTAAAATAAAGATTAATTGATAAATTAAGCATAATAAGAAATTAAAACAATAATAAAAGTAGAACAAGTTTAATAATATGCTGTTGGAAAAGTTATGAGTGTGTTTTCTCTCTCAAAATCTTACCGTACTTGTACTTACCTTGTAATGGTGTGAGATGATGCAATGCCTATGTGAAGAGAGGAAATCAAATAATGACCCATTGTGATGTATTAGGCAACAGAGTAAGAGCACAAGCGCTATAATGCTTTCACAGGTGATCTGGAAACCAATACAGTTACTAAGTAAATAACAAGTGGGAAGCACACACAGATGGATATACTAAATGAAAGGATGATTCATATCTTGAGCAGGACAATATAGGACTGCATAAAGTTTCATCAGGCTACTCAGAATGGAGCATGATTTTAATTAGGAATTTTTATTTTACGGATTTCCCAATTAAATACTTTAAGATGTGACTGCCCATAGGTAACTTAAATTGGAACAATTTCACTTTCTGTGAATAAACAGCCTACTGTAATTTTGAATGCCCTCAAGTTATCCCATTAGGTGTGTATGTCATACATTATGTAAATATATCCTTATTCTCTTATTCTTGAACATTTATATGGTTTTTTTGGTGCTTTGAAAGAATTTGTTGGGGGCTGGGGATATAGCTCAGTGGAATAAGCGTCTGCCTAGCAAGCGCAGGGTCCTGAGTTCGATCCCCAGTACTGCCAAAAAAAAAAAAAAAAGTGATGAAAGAATTTGTTTACATGTATGTAATGATTATATTTTTAGAAAATTGTATATATATTTTAACATAAATCTGGGTAAAAGGGTATGGATGCTTTAAAGTAACTAAAGCTGTTTTAATGCAGTGTGCCATTTCAGTGCTAGTTATGTTCCAGATAGTCTTATTTAGGAGCAGGATTTGTTCTGACTATATAAAGAATTTTTATGTAGATGAGCACATATATTTGGGTCCTTCAACTTAATATTATATGATAAACATATTTCCATGTTAGCAAAGGTATGTCTACCTCTTTTAACTACTACCAGTAAGTCCATATAAGTAAGCCATATTTTATTTCATTAACATTATACTAGCATTTAGTTTTTCTGACTAATATAAATATTGCTGAAGTTACAACCACCTTTGCACACTTGCACAAATTTCTAGAATTAGAATTGCTAAGTCAAAGAATTTGACACTTTCTTTTTGACAAATATTGTCCCAGTCCCCTCTAGAGAAAATTCTGTAATTTATACTTGTGAAGCCAAAAGTCCTTTTCTGAAGCCTTCTCTAACCCTGGGGTTTCTACACTCTTACAGTATGATAGGCAGAATGTGGGGGCTTACCTTCATTTGCATATCTTTAATTTTTAAATGAAAGTATTTATATTTTTGTGTGTTTTTAAGCCTTTTGTCTCCTCTGGTCTGCATTTAAAATGTTTGTTTTCTTCCACAAAATGGTTGCAATTAAGAGCTAATACTCTGTTCTTACTGTAATTTCTAATTATGGCCTTCAGGTCTGTGTTAGTGTGGGTACAATATTGTATAATATTTCATTGTTATTTTTGTGTTGCTTTTCTTAAATGGAGGATTCTCTGCTCTTAGAATTTTCTCTGTAGGAAAAGAAATACTTAATTTCAAATACATTCATATAATTTATTTTTACAAGTGAATGATGTGCCACTGAATTTAAGGAAAGGAAATGTAGAATTATGATCAGTTTTTTCATATATGCTCCTCATATAGCTGTAGATGTTCATGTATTTTTAATAATTCACATATACTGTAGAAATCTAAACATAAGGAATTCATTAGGATACTTGATTGATTCTAATGAAATATGCACTGAAACTGGCATTTATGATAATGAATATATTATTAATTTTAATGTATGTAGCAGTGTAGTAATGAGTACAGTGATACCTCAGTTGTCGAATTCAGTTTGTTCCAAACACTGAAAAGTTAGAGAACTGAACATATTTTTTCTCTAAGAAATAAAGGAAACTGGTTCTGAAGCCCAAAACTTGTACTTACGAATTCATTTTTACAGTACTTTAAGAGATTTTGCAATAATTTTTTTCTTTAACTCTATCGTGGTTCTCGCAGTCTTTCTCTTAGCTTTATTGCTGCTATCACTAACTTTCTTTGGAGCAATGGTTACAATATTTTATTCCTATAAAGTGCAAAAGAAATAAAAGCACAGTGACTAATGTTTTAATGCAATAACACAAGCTCTATGTATGCTGTCTAGGCAAGAGTGGTACTTAGACAGACTGTGTGTACACTGGTACTTAGACATGACCCCTGTGTGTGGGCTGTGAGACGCGACCTGCAATTGACTCTTGGCCTGTACAGGACTTTTCAAGATGGACCTTTGGTTGACTGCTGAGCAAAGTCAGAACACTGAGAAAAATTTTCTCCTAACTTTGCCGTTGGGGTAGGGGAAAGTTAAATTTGGTGCTATTCAACAACTAAGGTGTCACTGTAGTTTCCTTCATAGTAGCCATCAGTCCTACACAGCCCATGGGGATATATTCCAAGATACCTAGTGGGAGCTAAACTGCAGCTAGTATAGAATGCTAAAATTATGCCTTGTTTACCTTAGCTAATCATCCATCACGCACTGTGGCCATAATTATTGCCATTTGAGGTATGACAGCAACATTAGCAAAGATTTCTTTTCCCTTTGCAATTTTACAAATAAGATTTCTTCTTACCATGGATTTTAGCAGTCTCAATATACAATGATTTTTCCTTCCCTAAGTCAGGAATCTTTAGCATTTCACTGAAAAGATGCACTTTACCATTTCTCTTTGCATATCTCAATTACCAGTGTCCCTACTCTTGGACATTGAGGCCATTTAAGGAAAGTACAATTTCCTTGAATGCAAGCACTGTGTAATGTGGCAGAGGATCTGATAACCAAGACAGCCATTAGGTAACAGGTAGATAGTGAATGAAGTGTGGATATACTGGACAAAAGAATGAATCACATCCCAGGAGGCAAAGAGCAGGTCACCATGGGATTGCATCACGTTACTCAGAAAAGCACACTGTTTATAACTTATACATTATTTATAGAATTTTCTTTAATATTTTCAGATTGCAGTTGACCACAGATAACTAAAAAACAAGGAAATCAAAACCATAGATAAGAGGAACTACATTACTTACCTCATTCAACCCTAAGGCTAACCTGTTTAAGCCTTAGAAAATATTTGGTGATCATACTGAAGATCACATAGTGGAAGCCTCAGTTTAACTCCAAATTTATTAGGTTTTTACTTGTTTGTTTTTCTTTTTTGTAAACAGATCAACGGAAGTGAGAGGTCCTCTGCCATTATCATATAGTAGTCCCTTTCTTGCTGCCATAAACAAACGAGAATAAGAAACTCAACTTTTCCTATTGTGTAGGTTCTAATCACAGTCACTTATATTTTTAGTTGTGTTCTATTTGTAAGTTGATTTCACATTCTTTAGCTCATGTTTTCCTTAAAATAACCATATATGTTAGATTAGACTGAAACCATTGCTTTCATTTTCTTCTATGAGAAGGAAACAATCTCAGAGAAATCACTTGAGGTCAGCAGTCAATTAATGAACATCTAAAATCAGAATCTCATGCTTCTGAGTTTCAGATGTACAATGATGATCTGCCCCTTGCCAAGCTGAATGTGTTGAATTCAATGAATTAGTAATTCATTGAATTTAAATAGCTTGAAAGGGCTGGGGATATAGCTCAGTGGCGTAAGCACCTACCTGGCAAGCCCAAGGTCCTGAGTTCAATTCCCAGTACCAAAAAAAAATCAATTTAAAAAAAAAGTGGGGAGCAGGAATATATCTCAGTGGCACAAGCGCCTACCTGGAAAGCACAAGGTCCTGTGTTCAATTCCTAGTACCAAAAAAACCTGAAAAACAAAAAACCAATTAAATAGGTTAAAAACCAAAACAGAACACATAAGTACAATCTTCTGTTTTGCCATTGTGCCTAGCGTTTCACAGTTCTTCATTGCAAAACAAGGCATAGAGATTCTCTCTCTTCCTACTGAGAATGTAATGGCTATTTTAGTATTTGTAGGGCAAAAATCTTTTGAAAAAGGCCACTGAGTTCAATCGATGACAAGCACACATATTCTTGCTCTAAGTGAGAAATATAAAAGAAATTTAGAGTACATGATCAAGCTTGATGATTGACACATCTTAGGTAAGGCCAAGGTTTTAGTTTGCACTCATTTCTATTTTGAACATTGTAAAATTTATTGTTAGTATTCTATTAGTATTCATATTTGGGTATTATATAAATTAAATGTTCACAATTTTCAAATATAAGCCATTTAGTTGATTTTATCATGCTAATTTCTAATGGTAAATCACCTTAGTTTAAAGAAATCAGTAAGCAACTGGAATCACTTAATAAATTAACCTTCCAACAAGACTAACTGGAATCCTCATACATACTCACCTGCATTCTACATGAACTTCCTAGGAACTTTCCTCATTATTTTTGTACTTGGTTAAATTTAAGTATTTTGTACTTATATCTTATTCAGATGCATATTTTCCCAAAGTATATCCTAATGGTCATTATAATTTAAAATGACAGAGTGCTAACTAATATCAGTAAGATTTTCACTTTGAGTTGCTCTACCACAGGTGGTGAGTTGTCAACCTTTGAAAAGTCTTTTTGTTGTTGTTGTTATTGTTGTTGAATTCTAACTCATTAGTAGAAGTGGAGGCATATCTATGGTAGTAAAATGATGTTTTTCTGTCTAGTTCTGATAAGAATTGAGCCTTAGTGAGGAGTACCTCTTTAACATTTTGTTTAAATTAGTTGAGCTACCTGCTTTCAATAATGACATTACTTCATGGCAAGTTTCATGCTACCGGCTTCTTTTAATAAGAATAAAAGCTTCATCTCTAATTCTCATCACTAATATTGGTTGTATGTGTCTTTTTTTCTTGGCACAGCTCGATGGTTATTCGGGACTTAACCTTACGCAGTGCTGCTAGCTTTGGATCCTTCCACCTGATCCGTCTACTCTACGATGAGTATATGTTCTATTTAGTAGAACATCGTGTTGCTCAGGCAACAGGAGAAACACCCATAGCAGTCATGGGCGAGGTAAGAGAAGATGAAAGAGCTATGATCCACTGCATTTTTATAAAAAGAGCCTGAATTACATTCCAACCTAACTATATTAGTTTTTGACTGAAGCTGTGATTCTCACCAAAATGAGCCTCAGACCTAAGTGGGGCGGTGAAATCATTGCAAAGGGTCCTGAACACATTTTGCTGGCCCGAACCACCGGTGGTAAACATGTAACTGTTCCATTGGGCAGCTTGTGGTAGAAGTACTATAGTTATATATGGAATAGTCGTGTAGGTACCACTGCTGGTTCAAGCCACCTACAAACAAATTACAGCCTTGTCATCAAAATGTTAAACCCTTCTGTTTCATTTTTGTTCTTAATCAAAGAATTATAAAATTATAGATTGTATCATGTGAAAGTATATCTGCAAAATAAAAGCTTAAGAACAATTGGATTTAAACCTATGAATGGAAACAGAGAAAGATTAATTCTTACTATAAGGCTAAGGACTAGGAATGCAAGGGAAAGAGTTAAATATGTATGAGGTGTGGTCACAATAATATGTTGAACGGTTAATTTTTAAAATTAATTACAGTAAAACACACATTGTCAGTAACTCCCATCAAAATTCTCCCCCCTCACTTCAAGCACCCTTATCTTGTCTTCCCTAACACTTCCTAAAGTTGTTCTGCATGTCCTCTTAGTATTTTTACTTGTGCTGTTGGGGCTTCTTCAATGCTCTGAACTGATTTAAAACATGTATCTTTCATGGTCATTTTGACTTTGGTGAAGAGCCAGAGGATACACTGTCCCAGATCTGTTGAGTAAGGTAGATGAGGACAACTAATGTTTTTATATGAAGAACTTGCCATAAATATTTCACAGAACAAACAATGAATATTTAAATCAAAACATTTACTACAGGAGAAGACCCTTTTCCATTAATCCCCTGAAAATATTTCCCTTACTTCAAGCACACAGTACTTATCCCATTGTTCTTGGCAAAGTATCTTTTACTGTTATAAGTTTTTTTTTTTAATTTAAACATTCATTGTATTTTTTTGAACACCGCTTGTATTTGTTGGCTCTTTCTCCTAGCCTTCAAAGCAAAATAAGTGATTCTGTTTCAGAAACGTGAAGAGAGGGTGTGGGAAGGTGACAATGGCAGCAGCTAACATGTCTTAGACGCTATGTGCCAGCACAGCTATAAGTCCTTTACATGTAGTAAAACATTTACGTTGGGTGTGGTGGCGCACACCTGTAATCTTAGCACTCGGGAGGCTGAGGCAGAAGGATCACTGTGAGTTTGAAGCCAGCCTGCACTATAACATGAATTTAAGCCAGCCTGAACTGCATAGTGAAACCCTGTGTCAAAAAGACAAAAAATAATAATAATTACAGCAGTTCTTTTAGATAGGCTCTATTTTACTAACCCTTTTATAAATAGATGTCTGAGGTTTATGCAGAAGTCTCAGGCACAGTGATTAAATGGTCACATAACTAATAAGTGGTGAAGACTTTTTTCAAACACATAGCATGACTTTCAAGCCCATGCTTTAGGAACTAATAATGGGTGTGGCAGGGGTCTCTGTTAGAATTTCTAGTTTCTAATCAAAATGTCTTATGCTCAGAACTGTCAGAGAGTGAAAACTCTGAAGCTAATGCAAGAGCTAGCTGGTATAATGAGGAATAGATGCAAATGTTCAAATGATTTAGCACTGACTCATTTTTATTATATTAAATTGGAGGTGCTTTAACTAGTTGGATTATACCAGGTCAAGCAAATATTACCTAAAGTAATAAAGAAGATGTGATCATTTTTAAGCTGTGTGCTTAGTTAACTTTTAAAAAGTGAAATAAATATTATTAGATGCTTTTCCTAGTTTAACAAATACAATAATAAAACATAAATGAAAATGTATCAGAATCTTCAAGAATCTTCCTAAGTACTCTAATGTAAATAAATTGCATATATTAAGCATATCAGATGAGATCGGGGACATTCAGTGTGGGATGGCTGTAACTGTTAAGCATACTGAGAACATTAATTGAAAGAGTCTCCTTTTCCTTTTCTTACAGTATATAAAGCTGTGTTTCTCTGTGGAATATTGTCCAGGGGTAATTGTGCTTAAATGATGCCAAATGAGTATGTGTGAAACTCAGAAAGAATCACTGTAGTTTTTAAATAATAGGCAAAAGTTCTATAACCCAAACAGTCAGTACTTTTCTCAGGTATGTCTTCCCCTGTAGCTCTTTTCTTTAGTTACATAGACATTGCAAAATTCCCACTTGGCTTCTACATTAAGTACTGAGAGATTTCTCAACTCAGGGTTCAAGACTTATTAATGCTTTTATCTTATGTGATACTAGCATTATCACTTGATCTAGACATTGTCTAATTTCTGCTTTGATTTTGTCTGTGACTCACTGACTAAGGATATATTGTTTAATTTCCATGTGTTTGTACAATCTCCATGGTTTCTTTTGCCATTCTAGTTTCATTTTGCTGTGGTTTAATAATAATACATGTTGAATAATTTCAACTCTTTCGTATTTACTTAACCATGATTTATGGTTTAGTGTATGGCCTATTTTAGAGAAAGTTCCATGTGCTGCAAAGAATATGTATTTTGTTTTTGATGAGTGGAACACTAAGACCATTTGTTCAAAGGTGTGGTTCAACTCTAATGTTTGTTTGTTGACTTTTTATCTAGTTGATATATGACAGTGGGTTATTGAGATCCTCCACTACAATTTGATTAATCTTTTGTTCTGTATCTAGTAGTGTTTGTTCTATATATTTTTTATTGTTATAACTTCCTGTTGAATCTCTTAAACAATGTGTAGTAATATTCTTTGCTCCTTCTAATCAGTTTTGACTGATTGTCCATTTTGTCTAACAATAGGATAACTATTCTTACTTGACTTCCTGTTCCCATTGTGTGGAATATTGCTTCCTATCCTTTGTTTCTAGTCTTAAATTGATTTTTAGATTCGTGTTTTTCTTGTGTATAGCATTCTGTTGGATTTTGTTTCTTGATCTGTTTTGCCAGTCTCTTTCTTTTCATTGAGGAATTCAGACCATTCACATTGAGATAACTTCTGAAAAGTATTGACATAATGCTGTTGCTTTATTCTTTCTATTGCTGATTCTTTTGTCTCTGTTAAATGCTCAACTTGACTGTGGTATTCATTCCCTCAAACTTTTTTGTTTTATTTGTGTAATTGTTTAATTTTTTTATTTTATGAAACAAAACAAAATTTCATAACGAGATAATGATAATAACGATCATTAAAACACAGTGGATCATTGTCTTCAAAGTATTTATTCAGAATACAAGATATAGACCAGACGAATTTTCACAAAGAAAAAATTGATATAAAACTTTCTTTCCAGTGAACTAAGATAAACTAGTAGTATAATTTAAACAAATTAACACATTTTAAATTATTTTGAAACAATGGAATATGTAATTTGGGGAAGTACTTGAACTTCTACTTGCTATTTATCTCGTGTGTGTGTGTGTGTGTGTGTGTGTGTGTGTGTGTGTATACATACATATAAATGTATATATGTAGTTCACTTAACATTATGTTCTGAATTTTCAACCATTTACCTATGAATACCTCAAGTTCATCTTTGTTTATGGTGGTACATAGTACTCTATTGTGTATAAACAGCACATTTTCCTTGCCCATTAATCTACTGATGGACATATACACTGTGTCCAAGATCTAGGTGTTATATAAATAATTATGCTGCTATATACATGAGTGTGCATGTATCCATGTGATATGATGATTTTAACTCGTTTGGGAAGATACCTAGAAGGGAGATGGCTGGGTCAAATGAAACTTATGTTTTTGCTTTTTTGCAAATCTCCACACTGATTTCTGGTGGTTGTACTAGTTTACCTTCCCACCAACAATATAGAAGAGCTCCTTTTCACTACAGACTCACCACTATTTGTTATTGTTAGATTTTTCAGTGATAGCCATTCTTTCTGGAGTAAGATGGTATTGCAATATAGGCTAGCAATGGTGAGTGAGTTTTTTTCGTGTACTTATTGGCTGTTTGTACTTACTCAATCTGTTCATTTCAGTTGTCGATTTTTTGAATGGTTCTTTTATTTTGGGGAGTCTATTTTTTTTAGTTCTTTATGTATTCTTAATGTTAGTCCTCTGTCCAAAGGGTAGAATTTTTTTTCCCATGTTGTACATTGTATCTTCACTGTGTTGGTTGTTTCTTTGGTATCCAGAAGCTTTTAAATTTGATATGATCCCATTTGTTGACTCTTCTGTTATTTCTTGTGCCATTGAGGTTCTGTTCAGAAAGTCCTTGGCTATGCCTATATCTTTAAGAATTATATCTATTTTATCTTCCAGCACATTAAATATATCTCTTTCAACATTTAGATCTTTGATCAGTTTTGAATTTTCTTTAGTATGTGATGAGATATATAGGCCTAGACACAATCTTCTAGATGTGGATATCCAAGTCTATCTTTCCTCCAATGTATGTTTTTGGCCCCTTTGTCAAAAATCAAATAGCTAGGCTGAGGATCTAGCTCAGTGGCACAAGTGCCTGCCTGGCAAGAGCAAGGTCATGAGTTCAATTTCCAGCACCAAAACAACAACAAAACCCTCAAAAATCAAATAGCTGTATGTGCCTGGGGCTGTTTCTGCTTCTTCTATTCTGCTCCACTGATCCATATGCCTGTTTGGGGGCCAGTATCATGCTGTTTTAATCACTGTAGCTTTATAGTGCAACTTCAAGTCTAGGATTATGATGCCACCTGTATTGCCTTTGTTACCCAGGATTGCTGTTGCTGTTTAAGTCTCTTCTAATTCCATACTAATGTTAGTATTTTTTTCTAGATGTGTGAGAAATACATTGGTATTTTCACTAAAATTGCATTAAATCTGTATATCATTTTTGGAAGTATAGCCTTATGTTGGTTATGCCTGTCCTGGAATGAAGATATTTTTCTATTTTCTGATGCTCTTCTTATGAAGAAAGTGTCCTTTCTTTTTCAGCATGATGTAAGCTTTCATTTTAGAGGTCTTTCACGTTTTGTATTTAAGTTAATATCTAAGTTTTTAAGTTTTTATGGTTCTTACGAATAGTATTGTCATTGTTTCTTTCTTGGATATCCTTGAGAATTTTTGAAGTGCTGGTTTGGTGCTGTAAATTTGTTAAGGTATTTGTTACAGAAAGACCCTATTTCTCCATCCATTTTGAAAGATAGTTTGTGGAATAAATATATTTGGATTGGAATTTTTTTGTGTGTGTGTGTGGCTTGAAACACTTCACTCCAAGCTCTCCTAGCCTTTAAAGGTTTGTATTGATAAATATGCTATCTTTCTAGTGGATTTACCTTTATGATTGATTCATTGCTTTTCTCAAGCAGCTTTTAAGATTATGCCTTTGGATTGGGCTTCTGGGATTTTAATTTTGATGTGTCATGGAATAATTCCTTTGATTGTAGCTGTTTGCAGCTCTGCATGCCTCACTCAACTGTCAAATTCTTCACCTATATTGGAATAGTTTTTGCTGTTATTTCTGTTAACAGGGTTTTTTTATGCTATGCTGATTTTATTTTTTATTTTATTCTGATTTTTCACTGATTCCAATTAATTCTACTCTTTTTGCATCATCCAGCAGCTGTTTGATCCATTTTTCATGGTCTCTTGTTGTTTTAAGGTTATCTCTGAGTAATTAGTCACTGACATTAGTCCTGTCCTTTAGTCCTAGTAGTCTGTCCTCACATTGGTTACTCCTGTTGCTCATACTTCTGATAGAATTTTTAATCTCCTGCATTTTGATACCTTTTCTTGGACTGTAATGCTTTG
Organism: Dinomys branickii; assembly: GCA_004027595.1. Classification (NCBI taxonomy): domain Eukaryota; kingdom Metazoa; phylum Chordata; class Mammalia; order Rodentia; family Dinomyidae; genus Dinomys; species Dinomys branickii. The sequence continues at coordinate 30,769 of PVLD010003781.1, read as the reverse complement.
CTCAACTGGTCGTTTATGTTTCATATCGTTTTCTTTAGCTCAGCTAGCTTTTTCAGTAGCTCCTTCAACTCAATATTTTATTCATTAAGTCCATTATCTTTTTAGTTATGTCTACTTTGAGCCAACCAAGTACATTATTGATCTGCTTTTTATCTTCTCTTTTATACTTTCAAATAATTCAGCTGTGTGGCTTTTGGTTACCTTCCCATCGCTGGAAGAATTGAGAATTTTTGGAGGCATTTTGTTGCCTTATCTTCTCATGTTCTTTTGGTTTCTCTTTGTGTGTGTGTGTGTGTGTGTGTGTGTGTGTGTGTGTGTGTGTGTGTGTGTCTGAGTGCGCATCCTGAGGTTTACAAGTCCGTTATAGTTGAAAAGCTTTTTGCTATTATGGAGATATCTTTAGTTAGTGTCCACTTTTTGGTCATGTAGTCTGGATGTGGCCAACTGTAGATTTTTGCCTCTCCCAAAATCAAACTGCCTTCATTTATTTGGAAGAGGAGGATGCAGTGTAGTTGCCCACCACTCAATTCTCTGGGAATGCACTGCAATATTGTTAATGACACAGAGGCAGTCCATATATTGACGTACACAGAAGACCATTTTTAGCAGCACTGTGCCACCCTGGTAGCAACAAAATCAGCAACAGTAATAGCATTGAAGACAAACTAGATATTGACATACTGTAGTGTATATTCTCAATCACAGCAAGTAGCCTTTAATCATTAGTAGTAACATCTACTATGAAAGCAATAATTGTCACTGTTGTGAGCTTGTTATACATTCATGTAAATTCAACTCTTGATCTATTCACTAATATCTCTTTCTCAGTAAATGGCACCACAATCCTCCCTGTTGACATGCTGAACATTTTTTGATGTCCTATCTTGACCTCTGTCTCTGCCAGTTACTAAGGTTTTCCATTTTCCAATATTGTAGTCAGTATCATCTTATGCAAACAGAAAGCTGATTGTGTTATTCCTCACTTAAATCTCAGAAGCTTCCCCTTCTCTTGATACACAAGATCTTGTCTGATCTGACCCTGTCTGATCATCCTCAGCCACATATCTCCTGCTTCTTTGCTGACAGTCACAGTAATTTTCTTTGTTCTCATTCACCAAACTTACCTCATTGGACCACTGCATAAAATGCTTCTTTTTCTGTCTAGTTCAGTGTGCTCTTTGCCATTCCAACTCCTAACTCATGTCATAGATATCAGTTCCTTAGTGAAGTCCGTTTCCCCCATACTATATCAGATAGTCCTCTTCTCTCTGGTTTACATTTTTACTTTTCATTCTAGCTGTCCCATAATTTACTAATGGCACAGTTCTTTGTATCATTTATATAATGGGAGATTCAGTGCCGCAAATGTAATAGATGACTTTGAGTTGGTAGAACTGAATTCTAGTTCTGTCATTTATAATGTATTATCTTCAGCAAATGACATCCGCTTGTGTTGAACCCAGACTTCTCATCTCTGAAATTAATTAATTTATTTACCAACTCTTTCTTACATACCTACTCTAGGCCAAAACTATAATGATTTTGATATAATGATTAACAATGGATTTTGACCCTACCTTTAAGCAGTGTACATTTTAGTATATACTCATAGATATAGAGAGGCCTTCAATAATGGGTAATTGTTCTACCTGAGAGGGTGAGAAAAGGCTTCCCCAAGGGAAGGATGTTGGAAGTGAGACATAAAGGACAAAAGGAATTAACTCTACGAAGATAGAAGGAATCTAGAAGTAAGGGTTGGAGATCAGCAAAGGCACACAGAAACATCCACAGGTCTTATCCAAGATGAGAGAGAATCTGGCCAATGGGAAATTTTTATGGGAAATCTGAGATTCAAGTAGTAGGAACACTAAATAAATTCAAGTATAAAGAGGAATAATTGGACTAGGACAGAGACCCAAAGATTTCAAGTGAACCTAATCCCTACATTGTCATAGTGTGCCAGGCACTGACAGCCCTTTAAGCCATCTGGTAACTTGCACAGCCACTAAGTGGTAAAATCAAATTTTGAAATCAAGCAGTCTTCCATCAGTCTTTGCTGTTAGTTTACTGTACTTATTACCTGGGCCAGGCTGGGGTAGAACTTGAGTAAGAATAGTCCAGAAGTTATTAAGACAGACCTGTAAAATAGTCACAGACTTTGCTGGACTTTTATTTCACCTTTTTTTTATGGTTTCATTGAGAGAAATATGAGACAGCTAAATAGGTCCAAAAAAAGGAAAAGAATTTTCCTTTTGAAGTGACTTAAAAGCAATTAATGTGTATTGCCAGTAATGTAGACTAAATAAATGAAATTGAAAACTCACATTATTGTCATTATTTGAGTGGACAGAATGTTCTACTTACAAGCAAAACACATGTTCTACTTACAATCAGAATGTACAAGCATACAAGTACTATTTTTGTACTCACTATAGCAGTAGTCGTTTCAGGTGTGAAAATGAAGACTACCACGTACTGGGCACCACCCCAAGCTAGAGATAGCATCATGGTCTCCTTCAGTTTTCTTCTAAATATCAATCTGCTGCTACATTAGTATTTCCTAGTAAGATGTTTAAAACATTGGTAATTCCAAAACTGCTTTTTTCCTTCCTTCCTTCCATTCTTGTTTTTCCTAAATGATGGGAAACAGAGTTTATTTACTGCTAGAATTTATGTAGTTTTTCAGATCTTTTTGTTCAAATATTTTAAATGTGCCCATAGGCTTTCTGGCAGTGGTGGTATTTTAAGAGGAGGAAAAAAATAAACCGATTACATCTTTGCATACCTGTTAGATAAAAAAAAAACTTAAAAATGATAAGATTCTGTACAACTGTGACAAGAAAAACTGAGCAATAAATTTTTTTTAATTTTATGAGTGTTTAGAATCCAGTAGGTGTGTGTGTGTGTGTGTGTGTGTGTGTGTGTGTGTATCAGGAATCGAACTTAGGACCTTGTGCTTGCTAGGTAGGCACTGTGCCACTGAGCCACATCCCAGGCCCCCTAGAATCTATATGAAGGTTTACACCATATTCTTGATACCATATATATTATATATTAATATATTCATTGAATATATAATTTGCTTTACAAAATAATTTTTTGATATGAACGTTTGTATAAACAATATTTAGTTAAGTAGGTATATATTCTTTTTATGATAATTACACTTATATCTGTATCACTTGTATGGCCAACTTTTTTAAATAAAAGAAACCAAAAGATGCTTTAATTATTCAGTTGTGAATATCAGTATTAAAAAGATAATATTTCACTAATGTTTTAGGCAAAATTTTATAACACATAAGGATTTATCATTTATGAAAAATGTCTTGGATTCCTTAAAGCTGATATACTTAATGTAGAAGTGAAAAAAAAGTCTTCAAAACCTAATAACTGAAGTAGACCAAAAATGATTTAACCGTCAAGCTTTGGGGAAAAAAATTTAGCGAGAAACTGCCGTTTGTTAGAAATACAACCATAATAACTAAGCATGGATGTTTAAAGTAAAATCAAACCAAAGAAAAACTTTCAGTGAGCATTATTATGTTGCAAGTAGAGAACACACTAAAAGTGTGCTTGCAGAACAATAGGTTTGTTATAAAGAGCATTTTAAAGGAAATAATTGTTTTCCAAGCTGCAATATTTTACAAGAAAAAAAGGAAGGAGTAGTAGCTTAGAAAATGCATGGAATAGTGTTTGGTTTATATGTACATGTCCCTCATAGTTTTGTCCATTTCCCCTACCTTGGACCGGCCTCACCTCATGGTTTTTCCCTATAAAAGTCCCTGGAAGAGACAGAGTTGGGGGTAACCCACTCGGGCCCCCCTTCTGTCCCTCTCTTGGATAGAAGCTTTCTTTCTCTCAATAAATATTCTGCTCTTAAAAAAAAAAAATGTACATGTCGCGTAAAGCCTCCTGTGATTGTAGCATGCCCGGGCTTTGGCGAGATGATTGGATAAAGGGGCACTGTATTCATATGCAGATTAGTCAGCAGATAAGTTTATAGCTGTTTGCCATTGGGTGGTGGGCCTGACTGGAAGAGGTGGATCACTAGAGCCACTCCTTCCGTCCGCAGCTCTTCCCCTTGCTGTCTGTTTCCCACTGGCACGAGGTGAGCAGCTCTGCTCTGTGGCAGGCTCTTCCACTCTGTGCCTTCTGCTCTACAACCAGCTAACTGTAGATACAAACCTCTACAGACTGAGCCAAAGTAAACCTCCCGCTTTTAAGCTGGGGATGTCAGGTGTCATGCCTTGGGGGTAAAAGGTGACTAAGCCAGATACTTTCTCAAAGTTATTTCTTTGTTATTCATAGTAAAGCTGCTCATTTATTAATATTTTCATAATCATTGTCAGACCTGGTGACATCGCCATACTCAGTGTCTTACGTTCTTATTTAATATTCACCCAAACCTTGCAAAAGATGTGGTAATGTATCCCACTTCCACCTGTGAAGAAAATGGAGATTGAAAGTTAGCCCCACTCAAAACTAGCAAGTTGGAGAACGAACTTTAGGGAAAGGACCGTCTTACTCCATGAGTTTAATTAACATGAAAACTGCTCACCTATAAATTATTTTGTATACCACTTCAGAATAGGGATATTTATTTTCCATTAACTTATTTTGATCTGTGCTGTGCACTCTGCCAAACTCATATCCACACATACACACTGATTCTCCCTCTTACCATGATAAACAGACCAGATGCCGAATATATGTGTTTACTGTTTTGTGCAGTGTTTTTTCCTCTGCCCTCAGGATGTCTCTTGATAGTCCTACTACTCTTAATGTTTCCTTTTTTGTTACTAGATGTTTATAATATACGAGTAGAGTTAAATATTACTGTAAATCAAGTTGCAATTGAAAAGCCAGATCTGCCCCAAAATAATAAATTATACCCTTCATCTCCTTTGTACTACCCAAAGACCAGATCGATCGATCGATCTATCTATCTATCTATCTATCTATCTATCATAGCTTGGTTTTAGCTATAAATCTGTTTCTTTACATTAGCATAATTTCTAACAACCTAAAAGTAACATAAAAAGCCTCATGGAAAAGACATAGAATTGACTCTATAGAAACTATCCCTTTTTTCTTCCCTTTTCCTGGTTAGTCATTCTGTTATTTGTCTTTTGCACTTGAGAAAAGAGCCTGTTGACCTCTATAACTCTGTCCGCTCTGGAATCCCTGTTCCTTAGGGATTTCCTTACCTGCTGACTCCGAGCTATAGCCTCTTCTCTCTTCAGAGGATAGAGAGAATTTTGCTTGTAACTGTGATCTAAACACATTCTAAAATAAATTAATTAAATACATTTAGAAATAAAAAGTCATTCAGGGAAAGAAGTACAAAAAACAGTTGCGATAGATTGTCAATTTATTAGACATCTGACTGGATGTCATGATTCATATACTGGATTTCTAGGATAATAAAGCTCCCTGACCAAGAAAGTACCCTTTTTAGAACATTTCAGAGAACCTCCAAAATACATTCAGAATTTATTTATAAGTGCTTACAACTAGCAGCTAGAAGTTGGGAAAGGAACAAAAACTGGAAGATTTTTAAAAGCATTTCAATGACCAAAATGCAGAATTGTCACTGTAGACATCAGAAGAAAAAGCTCAGTGCACAATTTTCAGCAAACCCCTCCACCAAGTTATTGGTTTGCAAGAGTCTGGTGATACTCGGGCTGGCTCAACCGAAGTGCGGGCTGGAAGTGAGGTTTCTTCACATAGATCAAGCGTGCAGCTGCCCCTGTGGAACTCCTTCCTTGCCACATGCTGTTGTTTGTCCCCACCTGACTGGCACTGTTGCCTGCCCCTAGCAAGGGGGTGTTTTTACAGTGTTTTCTCTCAGTCACAGGTGAAGAGAGTGGTTGCTCATCCTGCTGATAAATGAAGTAGCCCTTGTTTGATATGGGCAAGTTTTTCAATTCATAGGAATTGTTTTCTGCTTTTCTTAGTGCTATCGTTGTGCTAAAAACACACTGCTATAAAATGTTGGAAGAATGGGAGATTCTCTACAAGAGTATGGGCCTCATGTGATGTTAGTACAGACACTTCAAAACAACTGCGCTTGCTGTAAGGATTTTCTTGGTACAAGAGAGAGTGTTTCCACCTCCAATCCTGTTGTCTCTCTGGTTAATGATTTTGAAGACACTCAGGTGGTATGAAAACTAAGCTCTACTCCACTGATATAATAAATTAATGCAGTGCTTTCCTCTCAGATAATGAAAGTGGCCTCAAGAGGAGCCAGTCTTGTTAGCAGCGAGGTTCTCTCTGCCACCCAGCATTTTATTTGCATCATGCATATGTGCCAGACTTTCTCTAATGTTTGCAGCGACCAAACATTATGGACCCTGCCTTTGTCTAAGTGTAGTTTGTCTATATTTGTCTGTATGTCCAAATAGTTTAAAAGCTGAGAACCAAACTATAAATAAAATTATTCTATCCACCTACCTTGACAAATGATATCTTGGTAACAACTGAGAAGACTGGGTTTAAATTGAATATTTTCCATCTACAAGTCCTGTGCCAGAGGGCTGGGGATACAGCTCAGCGGCACAAGCACCTACCTGCCTGGCAAGTGCAAGGCCCTGGGTTCAATTCTACGTACAAAAATAAAAGAAAGAAAGTTCTGTGCCAGAAAATGGTGATGTAGACATAACTGGCTTCTGGGTCCTGAGCACTTTGCTTCTCTTCTACATCCACCCTGATCTTTCTTTATGAATGGTTTTGTATTCGTATGTGTGGATACCTCAGCCTAATATTCATATTTTTTTGCATCTTTCACAAACTACTGCCCTGTATTGGCTGCCCTTTCCTCTAATGGATGGACTTGGAGAAGACTCTCAGAGCTTTGGAAAGGAACTCAGAGCTTTATAGATAACAGGAGTATGACTAGAGGGGTAGGGTAGGAGGAAAACATAATCTCCAGAAAGAAGCATCCACTAAGCAGGTCCCCGTAGTGTGAGGATTCAGGACCAAGGCTCCTCTTGCTTTGGCTAATGGTGGTGTTGAGTGCTTCTATTTTTGAAAATAATTTTCTTTTCCAAAGCAACTGAGGTCTGTATTCTCACCTGAACACTTCACTACCTGCATGGTGTCTCATGACTGCGTCTTACAGATTTTGAAATTATGTAAATGTACATGCAATGTTGTGTCCTTTGAGGGCAAAAAGCCTGACAACTTAAGCTGCGATATGTATGTGTATATACACTGCCCTGTGAGCAAAGTGGCCAGTGGCATACATTGCTAGGATACCTGGCTAATTCCAAAGACAAGGACCAACAACAATAGAATAAAATTTACTTCTGTGTGGAATAAACTGACAGAAATTTTGGCAGGTTTCAGTAAGTAGTATTTAAAATTCTATAGGTACAATATAGACAAAAAGAATAAGAAACCTAAGATTTTACCAAATGAAGAATTAATATTCCCTGAAAATAGAACATTAGAAATTAAAGTCAGCAGCTGTTTTTTTCTCAGTTGGGAAACCCTGTACCAATGTTAAATATAAGATTCTTTGATGGATTTGGTCCTCATTTAGGACTAAGTGGCAGAGTATTAGAGAAAATAGTACTCTGAAACCCCTTATGATTCAAATTTCAAGTAATTCCTCTCAATTATCAAAGGTATCCAAAACAGGGACATTGTAAGGGTTCAATTAGATAAGTAGTTATATAAGTACATAGGTAAGTAAGTAAGTAAATAGGTCAAAAGGTAGGGTGGATAGACAGACCACATGCACCTAGCAGGTACCCGATCTGAGTTCTGTTTCCTTCCCCCTTCCATAAATATGTAAATATTGAAGTTATGTGTATCACATAGGACAGTGTGTGATTGCCTTCTATTCTAGATTACATTTGAAGTTGATTCTGCTTTAACAATCCAAGTGATAATATATACAATTAGATGATCAGTTTTTGGACCATATAAAGTTGAATATAGCAGTTAAGATAAATAGAACTGATAATATAAAGCTCACACAGGCTTTAATAATACTGTATTGTAACAGAAAAAATAGCCTGCAGACAATTTTTGAATGTTAACTCAAATGATTCATGGAATTACAAAGAAACCAACAGCACTCCTTGGTATGTAGCCAAAGTGATAATCAGAGGCAAACTAATTCAATGCTTTGAAAAACACAACCAACAAAATAGACTGGGGAAATAAGTCAATTAGAAAAGAAAATGGCAACATTAGGGAAGAAGCATAAACATAATTAGGTCTAACCAGACAATCACAGCTATGCTTGAATTAAATCTTAACTAGTAGAAATGAATGAAAGGCTTTATAAGTACTTGTAAAATGCAGAAAAAGGAGTTATTATAGATTTTCTGCAATTTACAAAGTAAAATAAGTTCCAAAGAAACATCTTATTCCAGACAATGGAAGCCATTTCAGAGAATTTTATAGTCGTCTGTTCTTAGTACCTAGCACATCTTACAGGTCTCTTTCCTAAAACACATGCTTCACTGGCAGAAACTGACAAAATGTGCACAGACATGCACACACAGGCGCACGCACGCACACACACACAATGTCTCTTCATATGTATGAAGTGCCTACTGATGCAAGCAATGGTTGATAGACTGCTCCCACAATATTACTTTATTCATAATCTACGTAGACTGGAGAAGCTGATGACCCCAAATATGGATGTTCTTTTCTCCTTAAAACTTTCAAATATTTGTCCTATCAGCTGCTGCTGTTCATGATCCCTAAGTCAGTAGGAATGCTTAGGGAAATATGGTAAAGTTTCCTTTCGTGTTCTACTATATATGATGCTTGTAGTACCATCTGTCAGCTAATCACACGCCAGCACCTTAGCATCTGGCTGCCAGCTGCTGTAAAGAATCACTGGATGGTGCTATCACAAGAAGGTTCCCTGAAGTCTGTGGCTGCTGTGGTGCAGCTGGTACAATAGGTTGATCCCCACGAGAGTGTCAGGAAGACCAGGCTGTAGCTTGTGCATTAGTGTAGGACTTCACTGTTAAAGTTCCTCAATCTGCCTTCATTTGAATATGGAGTTTAGGGCTGTCCTGGTCCTACTGTCACATTTAGTTTTCTCAATTTCAATTTCCACTTCTTTCTCTGGATTGACTTCTTTGTGTAGCATTAACAATTTTCACCTCTGTGATACTGATAAACTTAGATGAATGACTGGTTTTAAGGAGCATAGATATTGAAATATATACAGCAAAAATGTTCAAGCTGGCAGGAAATTATATAAAATTCAAAATCTATACATGAAAAATAAAATATAAAAGTCCTAAGTGACAATAAAAGGTTACTTGATTCCTAGATATCATCACTCCCATCCTACCCCTTATGTAGAACACAGAGCAAAAAAGGAAGTATGTTCTCAATAGCTTAATCTGGTTGGGTATGTTCCCTCCAATATTAGAAAAAATAATAATTTCATAGGGTTTTCCTCAGACAAATGTGACAGTAACTTAGGTGATAGCAGTAGAAAGTCCTGCAAAGATATCTATAGCTTTTGCAGGTTTTTCCCCCATTTGGCTATCCTGAGGATTGAACTCGAAGCCTTATATGTACTAGCCAAGCATTCTACCGCTGAGCTACATCCCCTGTCCCAAATATCTGCATTGTAGTCCCTAGAATATGTGGAAAAATGTAAATTGTAGATGGAGCTAAGGTTGCTGGTTGGTTGACTTTAAAATAGGGAGATAGAGCTGGATGTGGTCACACGCCAGTGATCCCAGCACTCTGGGAGGCTGAGGTAGGAGGATGACAAATTTCAGTGCCTCCCAGACCATTTAGCCATGTAAGGAGACCCTGTCTCAAAATAAAACTAATAAAATAAATAAATGGCTGGGATGTAGCTCAGTGCAAAGGCATGGGTTCAAACTCTAATACCACTAAAAGGAAGAGGGGATTGTCCTGGGTAATCTAAGTGGGCCCTATTATATAATTACAAGGGTCCTGGAAAGTGGAAGAGAGACAGAAATCAATGTTGCCGGGATGCGGTGTGAAAAGACCTGAGTTGACGTTGCTGTCCTGGAAGGTGGGAGAGGGAGGGCACAAACCAAGGAATGTTGGCAACCTCTAGAAGCTGGAAAAGGAAAAGCTCTCTAGACCCTTGAGAAAGAGACAACACTACCAGCACTGGAGTTTAGCCCCGTGTGACCTGTTTTGGAGTTCTGACTTCCAGAACTGTAGGAGCATGCGTATTTTTTTTTTTAATCCATCAACTTTGTGGTGATTTGTAACTCCAGCAGTGGGATTCTGTTATGGCTTGAGAACTGTATTAGTCTGAATATTGCTCAGTTACTACTTGCTATTCAGTGTGTTCCTTTTTCTTGCTTCCTCTTCTCCCTGCCACGTGTCTCACTCAATAATGACCCCTCTCTGAAAACAGTTCTTATCTGGAACTACTCTGTGTTTGCCCTTACCTATAGAGAGTATAGGCTGGTAGTCTATCTCTTAATACCTTTACCTAATACCCCACTTGGAACAAATTCCCCTTTAGGAAATCTTGTACCATCTGAATTATTGTTGTAAATGATCTAATTTTCCCCATCTGTCTTGCAACTTTCCCTGCAATCTCACATCCTAGAATTCTTTGCTCCACTAATGCAAATAAAAATTTCAGTTTATCTCTCTTTATCTGTATATACAAGTACCTCGAGAATGAGGAAATATTATTTTTAAAACCAACTTCCATCTTAAAAAATTACCCTTGTTTTTTTCCTCATGACCTTCATCAGTTGATGCCTGTATGCGTGATCTATGCTTGCATCTAAACCCTCTGGCTATGCATCCTTCCTTTGGCAAAAGTCCTTACACCTTATCTAAAGATCAAATCTCTTCCCTTCACTGCTCATGAGCTGGAGCAGATCTTTTAAAGCCTTACAAGCCTTTCCTGTGCTCGGGTCAGAAGCCAGCAAACTACTGACACAGGGGCAAATTCGGGTATATCATCTGTTTTTGTAAATAAAGTTTTATTCGAATTAAGTCACACTCATCCATTTACCTATTGTCTGTGCTGTTATTTCACTAAAGTGGCAGAATGTAATAATTGTAATAGCCTTTATGGATCATAAAGTTTGAAATACTTTCTGGTCCCTTATTGAAAGTTTACTGGTCACCGTTTTGCTGCCAGTTTTTTTTTTTTTTGTTTTTGTTGTCTGTCATAGCTTAGTTGTCAGGCTAGGTCAGCTAGTTTCTTGGGGAGGAAATGTTATCTTTCTGCCTGTAATTCTATAGCCTGGATATACTAATGAAGGTTTTCTGTAAAATGTACTTTCATTATTGGATATCCACCTGGCTACTCAAGGTGCTTTGTTGTTCTAGCTTAGAGGATAGATAAGTAAGGTACAGTTCTTTTGGTGTCTTTCCAGGGTACTGGGATAGTTGTCAGACTGATTCTTACAAATCTGGTCTGTTGTTCTTGGGAAATGATCATAATTATAATGACAATAACAATAATAAGGATCACTTGTTAAGTGTGTCTTGTGTGCCAGGACTTTGTGAAGTGCTCTAACTTGGTTCTCTGGAAAGAACCAAACTAAAACTATGGAATAACTTGTTTCAGATTTGTTTAAGCAATTAGCAAGCAGTGGTTATACTTAAAGAATGATGTATAAGATAAATGTGGTTATGATTACCCATGACTCCTTTCTCCGCACAGTGAAATAAGCTGTTTTCAACAGGGAAAATGCCCCTAAGTGTAAGGTATTAATCCCAACCCCTTAACTCTTTCTATCTTCCCTCACTTCTGGTGTGAACTTACCTCCCACACCCCCCCCCAGGGGTCCTCAGTTGCTCGCTCTCTGAGCTCCCTGACGTTCTCGACATTGTTTCTGTGCCCAGGAGCTACAGTGCAGTGCTACCTGCCCTCCTGGGAAAAGCCAGCTACTGTTGAATCTAATGTACAGCGCACCTTCAGCACATCTGTGGGCTGTATTACTATTTGTTGAACCAGGCTCCTCTCATTGTGCTTATGGTCAGGGGAAGATAATTAGACTTCAAAGTCCTATAATGTATTATTCCTCGACTGCCTGGCCAGAGTTAGGGTCTCAGTTTCTGTCAGGGACTCTGCCCATAGTTTCCCTGACCATACTATCTGGTTGCCCACTTATACTTGATGGTCATTTCTAATCTTACACTGACTCTGGTCTGACAGACCATGACTGCCTGAACTAGGCGTTCTCAGTCTGTTGTTACGTGGGGGTGTTTTCTGTTATGACCCTTAGTTAGGACCCAGAGGAGATGCTTTCAGGATAGAAAGTCATTCTTGGAAATAACAGCATGATTTGTCTGTGGCCCATTCTAGTTTTTACTTGAGAGCAGTCCTTGTTTGCCTTCCGGCTGATCACATTTTAATCCCTGCATGTATCGAACGCCATATGCTTTCTATCTCCAGAACACTTCTAAGCCCCTTAATTTATATCCTTCCTATGTGTGTAGATCTCCACCCTCCGCCCCCCACTTCTTTTCTTTCTTCTCTCTCCCCCTTTCCCCTCTTCTCCCTTTCTGATATCTTCCCTTCCCCTTTCTTTCTTTTCCTGTTCCCTTCCCTTTCTTCTTTCTGCTCTTTCCTGGCTTTGCTAAAGTGAGGATCAGAATATCTGATCTCAGGTGTAACAACACCACATTTACTATATAATGTTAGACAAATCAGTTCGCTGTTTTTCATGGCTACAAAGTGAAAACTGCCTTGTATAAGGCTATAAAGGAAAGATTCTTTCAGAAAGTGACGTTGAGAAGATGATACTTGTGGTCATAATATTTGAAAGAAAGCTTGCTGTGCACAGAACCATGAGGTGATTGTTAGATGGTAGGGTATCACATTAGTGAATAATAGCCCCTGCAATTCTTGTGCACAGGAAAAATTACAAAGCAATAATTTTATGCAACGTTCAGAGATTTGCAGTAATCTTTGTACTTTCCATGTTTTTATCCAAATCTTTTATCTTTTCCTTTTCTTCTGTTTCTAATTTGTCCTGATGCGAGTCTCTGTCACCCATCCGCTCCTGCTTCCGTATGCCCACTCCAGTCTTCCCTGCCACTGTTCGTGTCTTTCCTTTCTGCTACTTTGACCTGCTCCTGAACCCACAGACCCCTGTGACTAATTTCCATCACCAAGGCCTTGGCTCCACGGTTCTAAGCTTTTCCTGGGGTTTCCTGGGCTGCCTCATTTTTCTGCTGCATACCTGTCTTTCATAGTAGAAACAATTTCTGTCTGTCACCACGAGGAATAGTTTTGCCAAACTGATCTTGACTAGTAGTAGCGGTTAGCACAGTGCTCAGCACATAGTAAATTCTGAATGAATATTAACTGAATAAATGAATGTATGAATTTATTGTCTAGAATCTTAACCACTCTGACTATAGGATTAAAGTGGTTTTCTCCTTACAATTTTATATATATTTTTTTCCTCATATGTAAAATGCATTTAAAAACCTTTCATTGTAGTTATATAAAGTACTAAAATCTTACCTCTTCACTGGATTTTTTTTTTTAAATCTATTCTGTTTTCAATAAGCATAGGACTTTTTGATTAATCCCAGAAGCACATTGTTCAGAACACAGTGTAGTGACAAGTACCCAACTTTTAATGTGTGGGTATTATTTTACTAGTGATGACAATAATAATCACTGGGATTTTAGTAGTTTTAGTTCTTTTAGCTGTAGCATCATGATCAAATATAGCCATTCAGAATAAGTAGGAACTTTCTAAGGATAATCTTTACATTAAGGAGCTTGTCATATTTTCAGAGTTAAGGAGCAAATAAATGCTGCGTTTCTTTTGAAGAAAATCTTCATAGACATACAGCCACTTGTGTGATCCCGCTACTGTAACTGCCAGTAGCAGTAGTCACAAATAACATTCAGAGATTCATCAACAACAAATTAAAGGCAGGTTGAATGTCCTTGATCCAATAATCTGAAAGGTGAAATGTTGAAACTTTTTTTCAACAATATACACTATGAGTAGACAATGCCAACCCTGACCTCATATAATGAATTCCGGTGAAAACTCAGGTACACTAGAAATATTGTGTAAAATCACCTTCAGACTAGGTGTGTAAGGTGCATACAAAAGAGATGAACTTTTGGTTAAGACTTGCGTCCTTTCAACATGATAGTTCATTATGTATATGCAAATATTCCAACATTTTAAAAATCTGAAACACTTCTGGTCCCAAACATTTTGGATAAAGAATGCTCAGCGGAATTCACTTTTTATGAACATAGATACCCGCTTAGAATCATCACTGCCAACTTGTTTGAATAACTGCATTTAAGTGTCATTAAATACTTAAAATACATAAGAAATCTTATGTTTTGTGTCAAATGGAAATAACTTAATGATTCTTCAGCTTTGGACATTCTCTGTGTATACTTCTAAAGTATATAAATAATACTAAAAATGAGTGTAAATCTCTTTTGGTTTTTGTTACTTAGCATATTATATTCTATAATTACAGATATCCCATATAATTCACTGTGCATTTTATTAAGATTTATGCAAGGTTTTGACCCATGTGGTTCAGGAACAATTTCAAAACAATAGTTGAGTATTTATGGTTTTGTGTTCATTGCCCATTGTGACTATAAAGTAATGGCACAGACCTTCAAACTAGCATTCTAAGAGTTAGGTATCCAAGAGGCCCCTGACCCCTTCAAAGCAGTCACCTAGGAAGGCTACACATTTGTTCCAATACTCAGTAAAGCTACTGTGGCTTAACAATGGTGTGGAATGCCTCTTTTGAAACTGTATCTGAAATGCTAGTCATGAAGAGTAAGATGACATATTATTTTAAGTGTGCTGAATTTTCATGGAGATGAATTTGATTTTGTGAAAATCATCCCAGAACCAAGTGCAATGAATAAAATTTGGACTGACAATTGGATATAAAGTAACAAGATGGACTTTCTTGAATGATGTTTAAACTAACCCTTGAAATTGATTGTCAAAGAGGAATTCCAGAATCCTAGAACTTGGAATAAATGTACAAGCTCACAATGTAGCTCCTGTGAAGAACAATGCTTTCTTAGATGGGGGAAGAAAAAGCAATGTGTGTATGTTTGCAAAATAAGATCAGTTTTATTACTTTATAGACATACCTTGTAGATGAAAAAAATACTCCTATCATGGAACTCTTTATAAGCAAACTTCTGAATGTAAGTAGAATTTCTGTCTCATCCTTTCTAAGCCTTTTGAGAAATCTAAATTTCTAATAATGACTTATTATGTAAAATAAGAAAGTGATGTCTACCATTTTAAAGGATGCTCTGTGCTTTCACGAGATCATTTTTGCATTAGCTTTGTTACAGCTGCTATTTTTTACTTAGTGTATACATCTTTCTTCATCCTGAGACTCTTAAAATATACTTTCTCACTGTAAAATTATTATCAATCAAAATAGAAAATAGAAACAACATAGAACCAAAATAGAAAATGGCATCTAAATTGAAAGTTACTAATTGCTTTATATTGTTGTGAACCCCTGCTTGCAGTAATAATGACCAGATGCCTTTCTTTTTTAAACGTGGGATCCTATTTTCTTGATAAATAAGAATGGCAACTAAGAGAAATATAAAATTTTTATAAAAAGGAATACTCTCAGCTTTATGACTCCTATTACACTTTTTACTTTCACTAATAAAAGCTTTAAAAGTGGAGTTAAGCCAAACCGCTGGACCATGTTTCTCTAATGTAAAGATGCCAGCTGAACTCTCTGGCCATGTGTGGGGAGAAGAGCTGATGTGTCCTGCTTGATTGGGGCCTTTAAAAAATGTATTTCACCACATTCATCTTCATCCAGGTCATTCAGGCCCTTCTTCCTTCAGTGCTGAGTTAAAATAATAAAAAGTAAAGTGCAAGACAAAGAAAATTATCCTTTTGCAAAGAGGCAAAGACAGCTAAATTTGATAATTTCAACTTCAAATTTGACAAGTTTGATTTGAAAATTATGTGACTCATGCATTTAGAGATCAAAGTGGTCACTAGTTTACAGTTTTAAAAAGTCATAGTGCGGTGTTTTTGCTGCAGGCTGATAGAATATTATTTTATTCTGCTTGATAGTAACTATTGCACAAATGACTATTATTTTGCAGTTTGGTGATTTAAATGCTGTGTCTCCTGGAAATCTGGATAAAGGTAAGAATTGAAAATAATGTACACTTTAAGTGTTTTTTTTTTTTTTTTTTACTGAGAAATTCTCAAAAGAGGATATTACGGCGTTTGTCTCTAGCACTGTGATGTTGTAGCATATAAACCTAAAGTAGCACACAAATCCTACCCTCTTTCCCAGAAAATAAGACCTAGCCACATTTAAATAGCCATTCCTGTTCTCTTGCTTAGTGGCCACTCTGTGAGGCAGGTAAGGCAAGGATAGGCTGATGGGGGCTGGCATTTTTGATCTCGAGTTTTCAAGACATTATTGTCCAGCCAGGTCTTATTTTCAGGGAGATGCAGTAGATGAATGTGACGCTCATACCTTTTGTAAGCCTTTGTTATTTTGCCATTTCCCTCCATCTGTGTAGCTTCTTTATTTTCTGCGTCCTGAGTGCAGGAAATTGAATTAAAATACAGTTCCAAACTTTAACTTTTGGACTGAAGTTGATTATGCAGAAAATGGATTAAAGTATAATTCCAAACTTTAACTTGCTGATTGAAGTTCATTACAAGTGACAAGAAATTATTTCTGGCCATGGCCAGAATCTTGGACAAAAATGATTAAATTGGACTGGTCATTTTTATTCAGAGCCTACCAGACATGAAAAAAGATTCCTCAGCCTACCCACCTTCTCAGTTCACATTTCAGTGGCTAAAGATCTCCAAGGTAGAAAAGAAGTTTACTGTAAAAGCAAGATGGGTAGTGGTATGGATTAAGAGGGCAACATATATACTTGTAAAATTCTAATACCAGCATTGTCACTCTATTGTGTAGTATATTGTATACGCGACATATATTCATGAAGAAAATGCACAGTGAACAAAGCCACACAATAAATAGAACAAGAGGGGGATTGAGGGAGTTGGAGGTGGGATAGAGCACATGGTGCTCTTCAACTTTACAAGAAGAGCAAAAGTGAGAACGATTCTCATGAAAATACCAATACAGTTTTTACAAATACGCACATTTGGTAGTAAACAAACACTGCAGTAAGTGTTGCTCACCTTTTAAAAGTGAGAGAGGTAATCTCATGTTTAGAGGATCATTCTGATTATTGACTTCTGGTGACTATAAAAAAGTCCACAAAGACTTGGGGGAACTATACACTTAGATCTTCCTGGCCAGAGCCATTGGGGAAATTAAGGCAAGAGGAAGGATTTGGGGAGATTGCAGAGAAATGCAGGACTGCTCTCCAGAGCATTTTGTTTTAAGGTACTTGGTGTTTAACTTCTGTGTCTTTAGGGTAGAAAAATACTAATATACTTGGGAAAATCATATATGAATCAACATCATTCTTATGTGAAATCATATCTATCAAGTCTCTATTTATACATGGTGCATACCTTAATTCCCATTTTAATAAAATGCATAGGAGCAGAGCAGGTAAACTAGAGAATTATAAACAAAATACTGCTGCAAATACACACCTTCTAGGGTTAGCCAGATAACCCCCAGAGAAATAAATTAATGATGAATTGAACCCTCTTTGTAAAGTGGTAAACCAAAGTCTTTGGTACACTATAGTAGCAACTAATTTTATTTATTTTTTAGAAAATAATAATGGTTAATATACAGTATATTATGATCTTTAAAAAATGGCCAAACTGTTATTCAGAGTACAAGTCATAAACCAAAAATGATTCTCTCTTTCATAGAAGAAACAAATAAAAAGATAAGTGTTGGTTCATTGAAAGACAGCTAATCTTAGCTTTTTCTGCACTAAAATTCTCTACCTTCAAGGAACTTTCTAGAAATGTCTTCGAGTTGCTATAGAAGTAGAAAATACCTACAGAATCACATTGCTTTGTCCTTAGGAACCAGAGCTAAGGCTTAATTTGTAGATCACTTTGTAACCTTTCCAAAGCAGCCCTACCTCCTAGAAGTGGACCTATGTCCAACCCATGTAAAATACTTAAGATTTGCTCAGCCTGTTACTATGTGCCATTTGCAGCCACAACAAGGTAGATGGAAGGTGTTTCTTACTCTCTCCCTCTACTTCTTTACTGTGATGGGTTGTTTTTTCCTTTTTACTTCTGCATCTTCTATTATTTTGACAATTTTTTTTTTAACTTTGTGGGGAGAGAGCAGAGAAGCAGCGTGATTTGCTCTCACCTTATTGACATGGTGAGGCTGGAACCTGAAAGCACTTTGAAGGGAGCCAAACTGGCAAACTTGTGGCCTAAATAAGAAATGTGAACTCTTCAGGGTTTTTAATGGTTTTTTCCATAATGAGGATTTTTCAGGCTCATAATAAAAATGATATTCACCCAGTGTAAATTTTTCAAAACATGCAGAGAATTGGATTTAACCGGCACATATTGTACTCATGTATGGAAACATCCCACTGAGCCCCATTAATATGTACAATTAACACGTGTGAAGAAAGATATTTTAGAAAAAGCAACGAGAAAGTGAAACTTCATAGGACAGTCCTAAGTACTACTACTATTAGGAGTTTGTGTGAGGATGTTTCCAGACATTTTAGTTCATGTATAAACAGATGAAACAGCATAAAAAGTATCATACCAATACATCTATTACATCCTCTTACCCAAAGTACCCCTCTTCCTATAGCTGTCCAATGCTTTGAATATTCTTATGCTGACACACTCCACTTTTATCAGGTTTGCTTTCCAAGTTAGGATAAGGTGCTATTTGCCCCATCTGAGAGTACTTTCATCACATAATAATGCATTACAAACATCATTCTAGCTGGCACGTGTTAATCTCAATTTCTGTAATGACAGACACCATTTCTCAGACCTTGCTTTTCAGTTAAGCACAGTGCACATCCAACTGTGAAGGTCCTTTGACCTCCTACCACTTTTCTCTAAAACCGTATTTGCCCCAGTTTGTAGTAAGGGAAGAAAAGTCAAAGAGTCCATCTATATGAAGTGTTGAATTAGCTGAAATTTCTGCTGTGGGTGTCCCCCACATGTTGACACTAAGACTCAAAACTGTTTGGAAGGAGGTGTGTGATATATGCTCATTGCACATGATAAACCATAGGATAGATAGGGTGGGTATGGTAGGGTAGGGTCAGGTAGAAAAGGATAGGACCACGTAGGGTAGGGTAGAATAGAATAGCTGAGTCTGGTTACAAAAGCCACTATAGTAAGTCAGACATGGAACAATACATTTAAATCTGTTTTATTATGAGTGATGTATTTGGTGTGATTCTACATGTATCTTTTTTTAAACAATAAACATTAGAAAAGGGAAAAGGCTGTGTAAGGCAGAGATACATTACCCACTGCTTAAAAATAATCACCAATGAAGAGATATTCTCCACACTCTTCCCAGGAGACTCACACACAGTAGTGAAACTGTATGGAAATATTTTCTCTCTTTGCTGTTCTTTTGATTTTTAACAGTGTCTGCTGTCAAAGATTAAATGGTCTTCCATTATAATAATGCTTTTGCCAATATAAAGTATATTCAAATTTGGAAGTAATAGTGACTAATACATTTGATTTACAGAAATAAATATTGACTCTGAATAGCACTAGTGTTGCCAGGAATGGAAATTCACTGTCATGTTTAAGCTGATACTACTGTTCACTCATTATCTTTTTCATAATAAAAAATCAAAGCTTTATTTAGTACTGTAGTCTAAAACATTGACATGGGCCCCACAGTCCTTACAACAGCCCCCGCTTGCACATGTAGCAGTTACATTATAAATCATCATGAGTCTTGCCTACAATAACTGCACAGGTGAAATTTCTATTTAGTGTAAATTTATGGAGAAAATTGGAAACTTTTCATGTTTTTATTAGTGTTTTCATCTCAGTACATTCCATAAAAGCCAGAATAGTATACCAAAGTGACTTATGTTGACCTACATGGTGCCCTTATTTAAAGTAGAGGTTTTATGAAATTCCAAGGGTCTTCTTTAAAGAACTACATTAAAATATCCATCATGAATTGCCAAGAAAAATTTATCTTTGCTATGTTGAAGAGTTTTAGATGCCTTGTCCCTGTGTGGTGGCGCACGCCTGTAATTGCAGCACTCAGGAGCTGGAGCAAGGAGAATTACCGTGAGTTCAAGGCCAGCCTGGACTACATAGTGAGTTCAAGGTCAGCCTGAACTACATAGTGAGAACCTATCTCAAAAACAGAACAGAACAAAACAAAAACAATTATAGATGCCTCAGTGCACATTGATACATTTAAAATCCCATGAAAAGAAAACCTATAAGCTTTGTTCCCTTGAGAAAAACTAAGAGGTTGTTTTCTTAATGTACTATATGAAAGTGTTTCAAAACCACATGTTGATTGCTGTTTTCCAATTTGTCTTCTGGTAGTAGTCTTGGTATTATTTGTTTGTGCAGATGAAGGCAGCGAAGTGGAAAGTGAAATGGATGAAGAATTAGATGACTCTTCAGAGCCTCAAGCCAAAAGAGAGAAAACAGAGCTGAGCCAGGCATTCCCAGTGGGCTGCATGCAGCCTGTTCTCGAGACTGGCGTGCAACCAAACCTCCTGAATCCAATCCACAGTGAGCACATCGTCTCCAGCACGCAGACTATCAGACAGTGCAGCGCTACAGGAAACACCTACACTGCAGTCTAGAGAATATTAAAGCATATTTTCCAGCTTATATTAAACCTGTTGATATTGGGCTTAAGTTGAAAATTTAATAAGCCTGAAGGTCGACTGTTGTCAAATTTTATATGTGCTGAACATTACCTTTTTGGAGTTGTGAAATGGAATGGGTGTATGTATTTTTCCAGGTCTTGTTTTTTTTCTTAACATAAACAAATGATTTGCCTCTAAATAATGAGAGTTTTTTTTCCCCCTTAGTTTCAGGTGTCAAGAAGGATTTTTACAACACTTAATATCACTTTTTGTTTTCTTATAATTAAAAAGTAATTTACATTTTGTAGCTTAAAATATTTTATTGTTGATTGTTAGTCTTGGTGTATGATTTCATGTGTAAGTTTTTAACCAGATGCACTTCCGTGAAATCTCAAAAGCAATGCTTTTCTTTGGTTTACACTGGAGGCGTGCCCACGTGGCAGCAGATGCATCACATTTGCTTTTGAAAGGTGCTTTTCATTGGACAGAACTATAAGACACTATTTTGATAACATTTTGGAGTACGGAGAGAATACAGAGCATTTTTATTATAGCACTAGAGGGTTGGGAAGGTCGTCTATTTTTCTCTGAAGAAAATAGAGCTGTGCATTTATCAGTTCAGAGTAAATGACGGAATTGCAAGAGATTATGCTAATATGTACATAGTCTGTGTACATAATTATTAAATTATGTTAACAATACAAGCTTTCCGTTAAGCATTGAATCTTAATGATTATTTGCATCCCAATTCCTCTGTTTAAAGACTACTGACTCTGTATCTGGGACCACACAGCTCAGGTGCGTTCTGCTGTTGAGTGGGGCAATTATAGTTAGATGCTAACCTAAAAACATGACTTGACTTTTTTTTGTAAGTGTACATGCTACTTATGCTGAGCTGGACATACAGGAAACCATTCCATTTGGATGACTTTCTTTTATTCCAGGTCTTTTTTTCTAATAGTAGTTCAATATGCTGCTATTATAAAAGAAAATTTATAGAATGCAAGGAATGTAGCAACCTGCATATCATTATTTCCTTCAAAAATATTTCCTGGTTTCTAAAGTATGTGGATTTAAATTTTAAACAGAACCTGAAGGCAGTGTAACTGGCACACCTCACTGTTACTTATCCCCAATTCGGTAGGATTTGGATAGGTGGCTGGACAAACCATTGCCATTGAAGAATGTACATCAGGGATCATTGTACCTCGGCTATTACATGGTGCCTTAAAACAGAACTGAAGCTAAGGTTTAGTAAGGTTTATTTTGTTCATGTGAATAACTCCTCAACCCGTTTGACAAAGCGTGCCTGTCATTTTCAGATTCCTGAGGTAAGGGCAGGTTACATGTTCTTCAAAGGAAGTTTAGGGAAAATGAAGCAAAACAGACAAAACTCAGATTCCCTCTTTGAGTGACCATGAACCTATTTTTTATTCTTAGAGCTCAATATTACTTGATTATAAATCTGATTGCTGAAGGGTGTGGAAGGCAGGCTAGTTTTAATACTAACTTGTTACATAAAATCATATATTTTAGACCATTGTTATCTAGTTACAATTCTAGAAAGCTAACAAAATAAGCAGGTACTTATCGAAGTGCATCTTTTCAGTCTAAATGTTTGTCTATGTGTCTGGGTGTCTGTGTGTCTGTGTGTCCACATTCACACGAGTTCCTATAGGACAGGAGTCTGCTACAAAGTCAGGAGGTGAGATCCTAGAGAGCGTACACCCATCCTCATGTTAATGTGCATGAAAGGCCAAGGTTCTTTTGAGCACTCAAATTATTAACAAGAAAAAGGCACGTCCTTTTGCTTAAATAGTTGTAAAAATAAATCATCAAAAATCAGAGCATAAATCCAAAAGATGAGAAGAAAGCACAAAATGATTTACAGATTATTGAGGCCTATGTTGAACTCAAAATATTTATCTTTTCCGGGTGTTTTGTGGTGAGGGAATGGGGGTTGGGAAGAAAAGGGAGAGCCCATCTGTAAAGTTAAAAATACCAAATGGCTTATCAATTTACACACAGTGCATTTTTTTTAATTTTTGAGACAGGGTTTCAATATATAGTTGAGGCTGGCCTTGAGCTCACTTTGTTGCCCAGGCTGCCCTCAAACTCGTGATGATCCTCCTGCCTCGCCCTCCTAAGTGCTTGGGATTACAGCTGTGCACCACTATGCCTGGCTCATACAGTATATTGAATGCTTCTTAGTTGGTTGCCTAGAACTGCTCCAGATCAATAGCATTTCTTATGTAAAATTTGAATGATTTAAATATAATTTTTAAATTGATTCAGATTTGTATTGTATAACTTAGTGATTTATTTGAAAATCTTCACTAGCATCCCAGCATCACCTACATCTAAATTATCATTTAAATTATCATCCCACTCTGGCCTCCCCAAAAGGCAGTGAATTCTCATCACTCACACAAAGAAAAAACAATCATATACTGCAAAGGCCATGTACCTATTTCATTGTGATGGGGAAATGTTTACACGTAAAATTAAAATCAAAAAAGGAAAAAACCACTCTTCCTTTTGGCTCTCCTTTCTGGGTTGTTCCAGTTTCCTGTCTCTATCTGCTATCCCCAGAGCTGTATTGGACCAAATGTATTCAGTGTTTTCATCTTGTTTAATGAATGACTTTAAATGTATTTATTATCAATGTTTAATTTAATGTTGGATATATTTGTTTCATTAGAGGAATCTGATAATAATGGACAAGTTTAAATCCATGAGAGTTAAGCATCAGGGACCCTCCAGGGTTCAACATTTCTTCCAATTGTTCATGGTTCATTCTGTTAGGACATACTAGGTAATACTGAATGTTGTTGTGTTTGAAATTGACTCGATAAAACATCCTTATCACTTCTAGGAATACTTAGGAATATTGATTCTTTGTGGCTAGTGTAATTGTGGCCAATGCACAAAACAATAGCTATGGCTAATGCTACTTCCAGTTATTTATAGTCCACAAGAAGACACACACATTTTCAGCAATTTTTAATTTGAATTGTGAAATATTTTAAAAACGAAAATAGTAATTTATATATCAGAGCAAACTGGAACAATCAACAGTTATTGTAGTTACTGAGAAAAAATCTCTGATCCTGAGGACTGAGCTCTTTCATGAAGCTGCATTCCCAGCCCTTTTTCTATTTTTGAGACAGGGTCTTGCTAAGATGTTAAGTTGCCCAGGCTGGAGTGAACTGATGGTGCTCCTGCCTTAGTCTCCCAGAGTGCCGAGGCTACAGGCATGTGCCACCATGTCCAGCTAGTCATTGAACATTGTTTTTTCCATTTATAGAAACTGTGACTTTTCTGAGTAATACTAGCCACTAATACCCTCCTAGTAGATTTATTGACAAGTGACAAAAATACACATTTGAAGGACTTACTGATATTTCTTGGCACTGTAATTAAACACTAGACATGAAATATGCCTACACAAACCCAGTGCTATGCTTTCAGTGACAAAAACTGTAAGAAGGTGGATGCTGACCATTTTTGAATTTCAGAAGAGATATTCCATGTGCTAGGATTGAGTATCGGCATAGTTTGATCTTGACATATATTTGAGAATCATGCCTTAAAGATTGGCATTTATAAAACCAGTGAACAATAGGGCGGAATGGGTGAGCCGTCTCCTGGGAACGCAGGGCCCAACTTTCTAGTTTTTCTTTGGACATCAAGTTGCTGGTCACTTTTCAGGATTTGCACCCAAACTGTGTTTGGGCTGACTGTATAAGTCTTACTGCCTTTTCAGAAACCTGCTTTCCTTTTTGTGCTTTTTCTTGTACTGTATAGCACGGCTGATGCACCTCTCTCTAGGTGGTGTACTTTAAAAACAAACGTAAAATTTCAAAAATGATTTTGTCACTGCATACCTAAAATTAGTAGTGTTCCACATGGACTGCCTATGAGTTGTAGTAGACAAGTAAAACTGAACACGTACTTGTAGAATGCTGTAAAAGTCTTTCAGGAATGAATGCAGTATCAATACCGTAATCATGAAACTTTTTTTTTACAGGAATGCACTGTCTAGAAATGCTGACTACATTTTCAGATTTTAAAAAAAATTACTCAGATGATATATTTGAAATGTCTAAAATAGTGCTGTGCTTGAAACATTAATGTAAAGGAAAAAGAATGTGTGTCACTGTGATGTCAGTCTACCCTGTGTGGACACAGGAGAAAGTTAAAAACCTTGGCAAGTCACCTTGTATACAATGTGAGGCAGTGGTTATATATATAGTAAATTGACCTTCTTATAACCTGTCCCTCCTCCCTTTTGAGAAGATCACATCCATCCAAAAACTGAAATCATGGCTTTTGTAATCTATATGAGTCACGCCAGAACCTGGGAGAGAAGGGCTGGCATGCAGTGCTACTGAAAATTGGGCTTGTCTCTAAATCAGAACAACCTCCATGTATATGGTTAGAACAAATCAATTAATGGAATCTTAGTATTTCTGCAGGTTTGGTGATTTTAAAAACTGGAATAGAAGCATTAATTCAGTGCTTAGTTCTAGTGTTAGAAAACCCCTTTGATGTAATGCCTTGTATTAACCCTTTGAGCATTGTAACATACACAATGGGGGGGGGCAAAGCCTTTCAGATCATTTATTTAGACTTAGACTGGTAAAATATACTCTATATCCAAATGTCTAATTATGCTGTTTTTTTAAAGGGGGGGTAGGAAGAAGGTGTTCCCACGTGGAGCACTTGCATTTTATATATGACTCTTAATTTTCCTTCAAGAGGGCTTGATATATATATATATTCCCAAATATTCACTGCCATCTAAGTAAGTGTACTGTTTACAGATTTAAAAAAAATCAACTTTTCTAGCATCGCATCATGACTCTGTAGAAAAGGAAACAAGTACATGGGCATTTGTGGACCTATGTCATAACTGATTTCTGCACATTGAAGGTATCTAGATTACCTTTAAAAGGTATGATTTTAAGGGGGGGGTAGTTAGGTTTCTTCTTTTTTCCCAAAACAAATGATCTCATTTATTTAGCTTTAGAAACTTCAATGTAAGTAAAGCCTTAGGAAGAAACAAGTTCAAGTGAAGATAGAAACTCTGAACTCTTTGGGGCCAGTTAGGCCGTTTGGAGTTACATTGCTCATAAGATATTGTCTGGAAATTCATGCAGGGCATAATTTTATCTATGCTCCAGTACTTTAATACTTTGTCAGAAAAAAGTATATATATAGATAGAATGGAGAGCAAAGCACTTGATTTTTAAGCTCATCGGTCACAAGATGCTGTGACTACCGCTTCAGATATCTCTAAATGACAGTCTGCTACATCATTGCTGGTTTTGTGCAAGGGAATCTCTGTGCACTCGGTTCCCTTTGTCCCCTGTGTGACTGAACATGAAAGCAGTGTTGTTTGCAGATGTGCTTGCGCTTCCCTAGCTGGGCGCAAATGAGAGTGTAACCTATTCTTATGTCTAGAGAAAGGACATCCATAACATAGTGCAAGTATGCCGTAAACATTGCTTTTTAAGGCAGTTTAGGAAATCAAACAGGCAAATACTCATGTGTTAACATGCAATACTCAAAGGGTTTTAATTTAACTCTTCTTTTGAATTCTTCATGATGATTTACTGTAAATGCTTCTCAGTTTGCATGCCTTGATCATTGCTGCTAGTGATTTTATGTGCCAGTAGACCTAACTTTAGTTTACCAATTTTACTTAAATAGTAAAAGCCACTTACAAAGTGACTGCCTAGGATTATTTTTCCCTTTTGTTTAAAGTAATTAATAATGTGTCTTTCAAAAAATAAATGTATTTGTCTTTTATTTGGTTCTGGTATTTGATTCTTTTTTTTCTCCTTCATTGCTTTGTTTTTTAAATAAATTATGATGTTGGGATTGGAAGCCCTGAGTAATGAAATATTTGGTAAGAATTGTTTATGTAACCAAATTTTTGTTAGAAGACTTTTGAATCAGGGGAGGAAAGAAAAACCCATTGATTGTTGATAACCAAGCAAATTTTTCCCTCAATAAATTAGTAAACGATTGCCTTGTTTTAACCTGCTAAACACAATTTTAAAGGACCCAATTAAGAAGGTATTGAATTTTATTCGTTTAAAAGCATCTTTTGTACCAAAGCAAATTTTTTTCTCTACTCATCTCTATCATCAATTTGGACCTATGGTGGTGACCAGTGTGTTGGTTACAGAAACTTTTAAGTGAGTGCCTTGAGAAAACTTGGAAATTTGTGCCTGAGGTGGTAAACTTTTAATTAGGTTAATTGTAGTGCTTACCAATCAGTAATTCTACTATCACTCAGGGCTTTCGTACCTTCTAGGTAAAACTTCTTTCATTGTGTTTTTTTAAGATATTGTATTTTTTTTAAGTGCCATCATTTAAATTTCACTTAGTAAGTGGCAGATTACATTATTCAGTCCCACAAGCACAGAAACATAACACTAGGAGATATTTGAACATTTATTTTACAATCGACTGAATATATTATGTAAATGAGGTAAGCAACTTTTGTAGAGATTGTATGTGTGAGATAATGTAATGTTCTTTTCCAGTTTTTGGACTACAGTTGAATAAACTTTTTAATTATTTAAAAACACCTTTACCGAATAACATGTGATGGTTTTTTTGTATAATGTATTTGATTTTGTAAATACGTATTTCCTGATGTGACTTTTGTGAGAAATGCTAAATCTTTTAGTATATCATGTCCTCTCAAAATTGGCAGGAGCTAAATAATAGTTTGTGGGCAATTTGTATTGTGTACTGTACAATAACTGGGGAACTTTTATAATTATAAAAATATATATTAACTTTTAGTGTGTTGTTTAAACAAATGACTGGAACATACTAAAGATATTAGTAGGATTTTTCTGAATATTTCAGACTTGAACTCAGGCTAGCTTTCTTGTGTTTTTCAAAACAAAATGGTGTCTTGTCTTTTAAAATCAATAAATTTGTTTCCTTGTTACAAATCTATTTGAAATGGCTCGTTCTTTTCCTGTCTCAAGTCATTGTCAAGAAGCTTCTATTGCAATACTTCATCTAGAGGATAGTGTCTGTGTCAGTCATTAGCTTAGAAACAAGATTAAGTTGTTTTCCTTTTTTGTGTCAAATTAAATTGGCAATATTTACACATGAACAGCACAAAAAAGAGAAAACAAAATTATAAGCCCAGCAGGATACAAATCCTACCCTCAAAGAAAATTAGAGATTGAGTGCTATTTATTTTCAGAAGCTGTCAACATTTCCATTGTAAGTCCAGACTTTTGGATGTTCATAATGTGTTTATGTCACTTCACATATTGGTATCCAAGTTCCTTGCTTAAATTGAAATAGCTTATTAAATCTCGTTCTAAACACTTAGGAAGATACGATACTCCATTTTTTTTTTCTTTCTTTGAATGCGTACAGTGAGGTCCACTTTCTGGAGCTCATTAGCATAAGTGTTAATGAATGAAAATGGTCATGTAACCACTACAACAATCACATTTAAATTTTTTTTATTTTAAAGAGAATAATAAAACAGAGCAATAGCAAGGTACCAACAACACAGATAAAACCAAAGCAATGCAAAAACAATAAAAATGATACAGAGTTTCAGAACAAAATGATAGGAAATTAACAGTGGCCGTTATATTGCACATTGTTATCTTCAATGGAGTTGCTCATCAGATGTAAGAATGCAAGATACAGTGTATGCCTAATTCTTTTTCTTTTTGACCAACTTTGCATGCTTATATCTGGAATCTGAACAACTAATCTGAAGACAATAGTAGGCAACATAACAACCATTGGTGAATTCCTACCATCTTGTTTAGTGAAACTGTGTATCATTTCTAATATCTTTTTGTTTTTATTTTTTATTCTCTTTAATATTAATTTTTTGCCGGGCCTTTTTTGCAGGCATTCATTTTTAGATCTTAATATATAGAGCCTCCTCCTAGAATATGGAGCAGCCAATTTTTGAGGTTTCTTTAAAAGAAAGAGATATAGATCAGAAACTATCCTATAGAGAATCTCCAGCATGGTTCTTTAATATCATAGTATAGTTATCTCTAAAGTCAAAATATTGACATCATAGTCCACAGAAACACCAGTTCATTCTAGCTTATTTGGAAACTGGAGCCAATAACTTGGAACGCATCCAAATGTTACTTACCAAAGATGGACAGAATTATAGCTAATATTAGAGAAAATACTAGACTAGAGGAAATGAATTGGATCTGTTTGGGTATTTTTATGTTGTAGACATTGTACTTGTATTTGGGATTTTTCATTTGACAAAAAGGAGTTCCCACCTTCTGAACTTACTTTTTGAAAAACTTAATTCTTTTTATTAGTACGTATTTGTCATACATAATGATCACATTTATCATAGGGCACTTGTGCCTGCACATGATATACCTTAGTTTTTTCCCATTCCCCTCCCTTCAAACCTTCTTCCCCTCCCCACTTACACAAGCTTTATTTCTGTTCTCTCCCTCCCGTTCTCTTCCCTTTTCCCTTTCTTTCCCATCCCTCTTCCCCTCACTGTTCCCTTTCCCATTTGAACATACTCTTTCAGATACTGCTTTTACTTTTATATTTGGTTTCTCTTGGAGGTCTGAGGTTTTTAAACCATCTTGAAATTAGTGAATTTACTTCAGTGTTTTATTTGCCAGGGTTATTATGATTATTCTGCTTTGGCTCTGACATCCCAATACTATAACCCAGCCTGAAACTCTACTAGAGAAATGTTTTTATTAACTTTTAATTTCAGTCCATCAACTATTTCTCTTTCATTTTTGGCCTAAAAGTAATATAGTCTCTCTGTCTCTGTGTCTGTCTGTCTATCTCTCTCTCTTTGCAAGTTAAATGTAATGGTATTTCTTCAGGTCACTGAGTCCACACACATAATGTACCATCATCAAGAATCACAATAACCTTGAAGAAGTCAAACATTGAGTGTGGAGGAGCCTCTCAAGCTGAGATGAAATCGACCTTTTCTGCAGTTAGTATTTACCCCTGCCCTTTTCTGCAAAGAAGTTTCATAGCTTTCATCATATGTTTCCAGCATTAGATTCATCAGAGATACAGATGGAAAACTAGACAAATAGAGCAAAGAACATATAAAATGTAAGAAAATTGCACTAAATCTAGGTACACCTTTAGGTACATTGTCTGCAATGGAGTGTAAAACCTTTCATCTCTTCCTGCTATCCTTTAATACTTTATATACATGTTGAGGTTTTCATATATAAGAGAAACCATGCAATATTTAAGCTTGTGTGTAATTAACATGATCTCAAGGTGCATAAAAAGGGAATGGAAGGAGAGGCAAAAAGGAAATTGAAATGTGTTATGACACATATTCTACAGTGAATTTAATCGGGCACTGCAAACATGTACTAAGAAAAGTTCAAGAAAACCAGCAAAACAGGCTAAAAAAATTACATATGCAACCGAAAACTATAAAATGCCCTCTTCTAGAATGTCATCACTGAAATTTAAAGAAGTGTAAAACATGGCAAGTCTAAACATATTAATAATTATTAATAGCACACTTGTTCTTTATCAATAGTAACTAATCAAACACAAGCATTTTTATAATCTTAAAAGATTACACATTATTGAGTTTTTAAAAAGCTGTGATGAAGCCTTCAAACTGTAAAGCATTTGCCCTCAACTTGATGCTAAATTTGAAATGTATTTGTAATGCCATCCAAGTAGAGATGGCAAAATGTAGTCAGAGCTTCTGAAAAATTAATTGATTTTAAAGCTATTAGTGGTAATTCTTCACTCAGGACTATATCTAGTCATGATAAATTGCAAACTATAGAAATAGAGGAGCACTTAGTGGGCTATTCACAAGAATGTGTTACGGCTTAAAGGAATTATTTTTCTTTAATGGTAAAGTTCTGTTCATATAAAATATGGAGAAAAATTGGACAAATAAGTACCAAGGCATAGCTGCTACATTCCCCACTTTCCATGTGATCATTAGGCCTAAATTGATTTTTTTTTGTTTGTTTGTTTTTTTTTTTTTTTTTT